>OMNW01013790.1:73165-93814 GCA_900303245.1 Selene dorsalis | reverse complement strand
TTCCCATATTATCATCTTTCTGACGACCACTCTGAAACTTGGAGAAATGCATAAAAACAGCCTCTGGAAGCCATTTCAATGAAAATATGGTGAGGACCGGCCTACATGTCCTCACTTTACAAAATGGTCCTCACTCTAAAGGTTTAAAATTCACACTTGTCCTCACAATGACAGGAGTACACACACACACACACACACACACACACACACACACACACACACACACTCTGATGTCAGCGAGCAGGACAGATGGACTCTATGAGTGGGGGTTGTTTGACTGAAGTTAACTAACCTGTGATTTGGGATTTGATGGTTGAAAGGACTGTTGGCTGGAATCAGTCAGGAAAAGAAGTCAACCCAGGCATGAACTGCAGGAGTAATAGACTGGAGGAATGCAGGCAGTCAAGTGCTGAGCCCCTGTGTCCAACATACAAACTCACTCAAACAGGTCAAAGCAGCTCAGCTTTAATTTAAAAACCGAACAATAGCTGCTCTTCAGTTGACATTTCTTAACCTATTTCCCCCTCAAAACAAGCACATGTCCTTTTTGTTGTCCCGCTAATCCCTATACAGCTTGTCAGAGATTATTAAATCCTTGGCTTTAAATGGGATTTCAGACACTAATCTGATTTACAAGCATGTCTGTATGAATCAAGTTTTATTTAGCATTTCTAAGAGGCATTCATAAAACCAGAGGTGACCAGACCTTTTCTCAGGATACTTTCATTTATGTATGTTTTTAAGTATGAATGATCCACAAACTGATGATTCTCTTGTTTGTTTCTTTGTTGACACAAGTATGTGTCCAAACAAATCAACAGGCATCTTCTTTCCAGTTATAGGTTATTAATGTTTTTTGACTTTTGACATGTGAATTTGTTCTTTTAGCCATTTTAGGCTACTAGCCGTCCCAGACTAATGTCTTCATTTGCTCATAGGCAAACCTTTTTATTTTTACTATGGTGTAAGTGCCAGGGAGAGGCTGAGGTTGGGGAATTTGAGTAGCAGTGGAGAGGTTTGTAATAGTCCCTCAGAACCTGCTCATGGACACTGGAGAATTTTGGATTCCCACCTGGACATGGGACAATGGACTAACTCTTTACACTTGCAGGTTTACTGGAGGAGGTCATGAGAATTAGCTCATAAAATCTGACTAAAAACCACGTTCCTTGGTTCTTTCAGGCGAAGTGAAGTGGTGTGTGGCTCAACAGTTTTAGATTTTCAAAAGAACAAAGATAATTATTGCATGGCTATTATTATGAAGTCTTATTTTTATTATAAAAAAGCTGTGCCAATATTTTTTATCCTATAACCCTGCCAAAGCACCAGATGTCAGTGTGATATAATTACTTATGAAATGACAAGATGAGGCATGCTTTTAAAGGCCATGATAAAATGCTAACTTACGGCATTATGGAGGAGGAATAATATAATATGCAGGGAAGAAGAAGCAGACGGAGCTCACACAGCGCAGCACCACGATTGTTTGCCATTTCGTGTGACATTAACGCATATTTATGGAAAATCTTACACAGCCTTAACCTTTAAAATAGAGGTTAAGTTCAGACAGCAGGCAGAAGCAAATGTGCTGTACAATATATCAGAAAATGTTTTGAGGCAGTGAGCTAATATCCCTTGAAAAAGCAAATGAGGCACAGTAACTACCATGTTAAGATGGTCTCGATGTGAGATCTCGCCAGCAGTCAGGAGAGACTATTATCTGCGGTTAAATGATTTTGATAGATTCCCTCTCACTCTCCACCTCTCACTTTTTGCAGGTGCACATGCACACATGCATGAATACAAGTGCACTCGCCCACACAGTCCACCATAACCACACACACACATGTACGTACATATACACCTGGGAGTCTCAGCTCAGTGCTGCAAGGTACATCATGTTATTATTCTAGATGTGGCGTGAGTAAATCTTAACCACATGATTACATCAAACAGGAGTGTGTACAATTTAGACACTGGCAGTTCTCTAAAAACAGACACGCTCAGGCAAAATGAGGCTGGCAGAACACCCGCTGGAGATGAAGAGGCATTAAAAGACACGCTTTTTCATGTGTTTTCTTTGCCTTTCATAAATCTAAAGCACATTTTCACACATTTTCCCAATGACTGATGGTTGCACTGTTGATAATCTAGCTGTCCTGAGAATATAGGGTCATTGTGGCTCCGTGTTCTGTGTACAGACACAGACTCAAGGCCTTTGGGATGAGATATTGGATATATTTGTCTGGTGATGTATCTGTTTTCAAAACATTCTCTATTCACACAACTGATCTATGACGCTCTCTGACAGGTCAGTCTTGTGAAGGACTTCATCAATCACACTAAATATTTCCCAAAGTGGCATAAAGTTGAAGGCCTCTTGGGACGATGCCAGTTTGGGCCAAGTTGAAGCTCTGTCACAAACTCAGTGCTGTGTTTCTTCAAAAAAGTCAATTTTGGGGTGGGGGAGGATTATGAATACTTTTAGAATGAAAGTTAATTAAAAATATTTAGGTTATCCACTCTCTCAGGCTTTTGTATCCCAAGGCTTGTAGACGACTTAAATTATCTGTATTTTCTTTTTCAAAATGTTGCATGATGAATTTTATGTTCTCTCCTACAAAGATGCACATGCGTCATACCAGCGCATACTACAACCATCTGCTTTGCCATCTCAGAGAACCAGAGGTTTCTATGTCACACAGTTTAATTCCTGCAGTCAAAGTTAATTATCGCCAGAAGGACAGAACATCTGAGCTCAATGCACACCCAGCATTTGCTCTGTCCCTTCTCCCATCTCTATCCAAAGTGAGCACTGTCCTTTAACTACTCATAGTATACTATGATAAAGCTACAACACAGAGCATTTCATTCAGAAATTATGTTATCCTGCTGTCACAACAGTGGCATCTCCTTCATCTGCAGCCACCCTCCAAAAACGCTAAAACTGATGCTGAGTCAACTTTTGGGTTGTTTTGGATTGTAAGACGGGATGAAGAGGAAGAGCGAAAAGATGATATAATGTGAGATGTGTTACAGTATATATTTAGCACAAAACAATAACTGAAAAAACTAATTAGCTTAAGTTGCTTTCCGTTTGCAGTTTTACCGTGCATTTGCAGTCCCAGTGCACCCCAAAGTCGTGTTTTCTGCTGCAAGATCTGCTGAGCACAGTGGTTTTAAGTAAATGAAGTCCTCTGAAGTCCGTATGGTAATGGACAGCAAAGGGAGGAAGGAAGAAAACACAAATGAGCTGCTGATTATGCACCAGAGTCCTTTCAAGTTATTATTATACAAAGGTTAAGTTGACAGGAGTGGATGCATTGCAATGGTGCCTTTAAAAACTGGGCTTTACAGTAGCTGCATTTAGGCTTAAAATCTTTAAAAACAGCCCATAGCTATATTATCAAAAACTCAAGTATTTCCTGTTTAATTTCATTAAATTTCATTCATTCATCATTTTGATAATAAAAAAAATACAGAATTGCTTTCAAGTAGGAAGGCAGACAAAGTTGACGAAATGTACCTCTCGAGGTTTTTTGACAATATTTATCAATCTCCTATCTTCTACAGACTGAACATTGTCTGTAACAACAGCTGTGAGAAACCCAGGAGGCGAATCTCCATCATGATTGACTTACAGCACCTGTTCTGTTGGACATTATTTGTCTGGAGAAAAGGATTACTCTCTGCCAACAAGCCCCCTATTCGCCCACTCATTCATGCCATCAAGATTCCCATACTGACACAGCACTATGGTCAAAGTAACCGGAGGAGAAATTAACTTCTTCCAACATGCCACTCTTTGCACGAGTTCATTCAGTTCCTCATTTATTCAAGCTGCCATCTGGTAAATCGGCATTTCTTGGCTGCTTCTTGGCCGCGACCTTCATCCAACAGCCCCAACTGAATTCTGCGTGCACCTGTAATCCATACGTACAGTGTGGCTTGGGATGGCGCCTGCTGTGAGCGGATGGCATGAAAAGAGGAGTACTCTTCACCTCATTACATGATCTATTTAAAAACCTGAGTGCAGATGCTCCGGCAGGCTGATTAAATGATGGCTGATATATGTGCCTTTTGCTCATGAGAAAGCACCTGTGCCACTCAGCAGAGCAATCTTCAACTTAAATCCTGCCTGGATTACTCAATGGAGTGTGGGACAGTTTCATCAGCTAGACTGGGTAGAGGGACTCAAGCAGTGTGACTGTGTGAGGACCGATGCATCTTTGTAATATACTGTACTTGTGTTACAAGAAAACTTTCATTCCATATGCTATTAGCCAGTTATATTACATTTGAAAAGGAATTTGTTTTGGCTGTTTTGACATTTTCACTCTAGTGCACACGTGTCAAACTCAAAGCCCAGGGGCCAGATCAGGCCTGTGACACAATTTTATGTGGCTCGCAAGAAAACTTAATGTTTCTATTATTAATGGCCCACCGCTATAGTGCTCACACTACAAATATGTTTTTGCTCTGTTTTTTTTTTACACCCTTTTTTGGACAGTACAGTTTTCACCAGCTTCTTCATATCTGATATATTCTCATTTCATTTGAAGGCACCATTAATGAAAAACAAAGTCATTTTTATTTTCATTAATTATATTCTTATTTAATTTTATTTTACAGTATGCTGGCTGTTTAAATTCATATAAATGTCAATGTCAGTTTTAGTCTGTTCAGTTAATGTCAATGCTGTGTCAGATTTTGGCCCCTTTGACATCTAGCTCTGGCAGCTGCAATGTAGCCATGTAGAAGGTAATGTCACCCATGTTGGTCCAAACTGAAATATCTCAACTATTGGACATATTGTCATGGGACTTGGTGCTGACAGTCCTACATTATGCTTCCCCAGGGAAGGAAGCTTAATGAATTTGAGTCCCTAGCTTTTCTTCTAGTTTTCTCAGAGGTTGATTTTCAGTGCTATCTTATGATATTCATGTTGCCTGGAAGCTGGATCTGAATGACTTTGGTGATCCCTTAAATATTCATTTTTTTCACATTTCTTGACCAAATGCTGGCATTCCTATTGGCTTCACCATTAGCATATTTGTGGCTAGTGCTAATTTGCAAATGAACATGATGGTGGGGTCAGACAAACCACAAGGCCAAAGCTAGAGTCAGTGAAAAGACATAAATGGATGCTACTGGATGTGAACTCACCTTGAAGTGAAGACACATTTGTACCAGTTGAAACTGCTCCAGCTATTAAAGTGGCACAAATATTAGCATTTCCAGCTTGTTAGTATTTTAACTTTGTATTTTACATTAAAGCACCTGTTCCCGTTCCCTCACTGAGTCACTATCATAAATACAGTCTTACAAGTGTGGTGAGGAAAAAATATGAGCACTTCAGAACATTAAAATAGTTTCACTATAAACCGCAATGAGTGTTCGATAGCTACAGAATTACAGCATAAGTAAAGGTGCAATGTTTAAAATCACATTATTGTAGCTGGATGAACTGTTTTGGCTAGGGTCTGTAAACTTACATTTTAAGCTCTCCCTGTACTGTTTGGAAAAAATTGATGTATTAAGTGATGACAGTGAAAATGAAAACACCCAATTATGTTGTAAAGTCTATCAAAACATCTAGATCGCCCTGTATGGGAGGAAAGGATCAAACCACTCGAGAAGACTGTAAATCCAAGGAGCCATGACGAGCTTCACTCCAAAGAGAGACATCAATAATGAAAGCGTCATATCGGGCATGTAAGATCTTAAAAGCTTTGTGACACAAAATGTTGTAGGAGTCACATCATAGGCGTTAACACTCAGCTTAAGCGATTAAAAGCTGTTCTCTCTGTGCAACTCCTCAGCAACAGAAGTTCCTCATGAAGGAGAATCTCATTATTGCTGCCATTATGTGGCACCAAAGCAGATGCTTCTTTGAGAAAATTATGGCCATTTGGAAAACTGGTTTTAATGGATACACTGTCATCACTTCGGAGCAACTCTTTGGAACACGAGGGGAACATGGCGGAGTGACAAACTCAATTAATCACACTCTGGCTTGTTCACCGCAGGCTCAGGATGGCGGCTTTGTACCTTGATGCTCATTATAGCTCGCTTCTTGATGTATGAAATAGAAATGGCACCCTAAATGTTTTGGCTTTTGTTTAAGGCTCATTTATGTTTAGCCATTCATCATGTTAATCGGCTCTCCACACTTTGTTGTGCTGATTTTGTGTTTTTAAAATCCATTTGTCATGTCATACCTGAGTCACTTTAATAGCTTCCCGACTCTGAGTTTAACATCACTGAGCAACATTTTTAAAAACAACAAACCACTGGAAACAAAACAATTACAACAAGTGCGTTGGCAGCTGATGAGAAAGCCATTTTATGGATGATTAATGTAGAAATTCACACAATGAAACAACCTTTATTATACTACAAAAGCTGTCCTAAAGGCTGCTTACGCATCTCTATTTTTAGTTCAACTTATCTGCTGCATTTTGTACATTACATGTACTCCACATAAATCGTAGTTTTAAAAAACAATGTATTAAGATGATCTTTGACTGTTTGGATATTACATTCAGTGACTTCATTTTATCCTGTTAGACAAATGGTTCAACTGTGTCATAACTGGCGTATGAATTCGTGAGAGGTAGCCCAAAACGTTACTTTGTTAGGTCACAGTGACCTTGACAATGACCACCAAAATCTAATCAGTTCACTCATGAGTCCAGAAGAATGTTTTTGACAAATCCGAAGAAATTTCCTCGAGCCATTTCCTTGATATTGTGTCCGTGACAATGGGACGGCTGGACATGAGAACATAACGCCTCAAGTTCTGCCTGCTGCCGACATAAAAATGAAAGCCGCAAGACACACTGTCAAAGAACAGACTTAAATATATGGATGGAAGAAAGAAGAAATAAAGAGCTAAGGAAAAAGGCTGAATCCAAATTTTCAGCTTTTCTCAAAACTTACACACAATTTAGTCTGTGACCTGAGACAATAAAAGAAATACGTTGTTTTAAGGCATTGCAATTGAAAAAAATATCATTCAGAACACCCATTCATAGATTATTACTCTAAATTTGCATGTTTTGCTGCAAACTGTTGTGAAAAGAATCGATGATGACTCTCTTCTAGTTTTTTACTGCTGGTGTCAGGTGCAAGCTGCTTTTCTCTCCCATTCCCTTCCTGATTCATTCAGAGAGCTGCAGTGTGGATATGAAACCCAGCTGTGACAGGCTCACAGCTGTGCACCCTGTATCAGCTGCTGCTGCACAGACTCCCAGGCTGAGAGGCAGCGCTCCACAACAGACACCAACAACCGTACTGCATTAGTGTCATCTGGCACAGAGGAGGAAGCATCTTTCACTGTCTTCATCAATAATCGAGATGCGCTGTACTTTGTTTTAATTTCCAACTGTTATGCCTCCTCAGCTAAACCACGGAGATCCCTTATTCCCCTTAAACATCACCTTAGCACAGTGGAGTCTGGAGGGTAGCACACCCTCTGCACAGAGCCCCTGTAGGAGGGCACGTGGATGACCAGGGGAGAAATGTGCAGTGAAACTTAGAAGATAAACAAACAAGAGCTTAATGACACCATCACTCTGACTGCGGATGGAAAGTGAGAACCGATTCCAAGTTGTTTGGCTCATTGAAATCATACACCCCTAAGCTTATCATTTACTTTTAGTGATATCTGCAGTTTTTTCAGAGCTGGGCAGGCATACAGTAAACAGGCCACACAAGTTACACAAGATTCTGCAAATTACCCAACAACAACAACAACAACAACCCTTTTCCCCCCTGATGTTAACAATCATGTCAAAGTGGTGTCATTGTTTAAACTTTGATGAGAGGATGAGGCAGCGTTACCCTTATGGTCAAGAAATGAGAACGAACTGCAGGGGCAGCAATAAAGGTAAACTTGTTCTGTCCAAGTCTTATGTTAGAAAATGACATTTATATTAAGTGTTACCTTGCAGTGCATCTCTGTCTAGTCTACCTGACTTTCTGACTTATTGGGGCAATGCATCTCCTGCAGGGTCCAAAATTAACACCCAAGCACCAATGACGGGTACATTTTCTGTTTGGTGCGTAAATTGCGGAGGTTATCCACCACACTGGCGGGTAGATGTTTGTACCACAATAGTACTACGTGAAACTGAGAGTCTACTGCATTTTGGGACGCTTCTGTCCCCTTGTGTCCCTTAGACAGACACACACAGTGACGCTGGTCTGCTGCTAGTTACTGTAGATTTTTTTACCGTTAATTTTTAAAAGTATGTGGCGGTATTTGGACGGAGTCAAGAGACCTTTGAAACGAAAACAATGTGACGAAAAAGAGGACGGAGACACACGTTGAAGGAGAAAGTTTTGTGAAATGTGGAGGTTTGGAGATGAAGGGGTTCCCAGAGACTGGTTACGGTACGATGCTGAGGCTTTTGCAGTTTCAAGTTTAATATCCAGCTCCATACAAAAACTTGTGTGTCCTTATTGTTATTTCATTGGGATGTGTAAATGATGCATGTGCTCTACAGGGCTGTTTTCACGTTCATCTGCTCAGGCAGAAAAGTTTCTCCCTTTCTCATCCTAAAATTTGAGGTTAAGCCCTGTATGCAGGAGCAATGCAGGGTTTTCTGTTGGACATAAACTAGTTTGGAAGCCAAATGGTCCAAGTAAAGAACTTGAGACCAAAAGTGCAAATACACTGACAAAGTACAACATACGTCAATGATTATAGATGTAACTGTGTTTATATAGTACCAGTCACACTTTCCCATTCACCAGACATGTTGTTACTCAAAGCAGGTTATTTAGTATGTTAAATGCAGTTTTACTTCAGCTCATTTGTTCTGCCTTCTTATTAAATGCACAGCTTGAAGTGACTGCAAATTTCAAATCCAATGTGCCCCTTGTTCTAACTGACAAAGATCTTTTGTGGGATCAAAACATAAGGACGTGTTATATGTTTAATTTATACATTTGAAACTTCAGACGAGGATCGTGAGTCACAGTCTTTTTAAATTTTCAGTGGGTGCACCATCAAATCACATGCAAAAGTTGCAGTTGTGTGCACAATTTGTTCACATATCGTGGAAATTTGGCTTGACATGTTTAGCTCAGAAACCACATCCTCTCGGTTGGAAGTTACATCACAATGAGAGCATCCAGCATTTACTTTCTGAGAGGAATACAAGGTATATAGCACAAGAATCATCTATTAAATGTTGGTCTGCATTATCTAACATCTTAACTACAAAGCTATTTGGTACTTTACAAACTATGTGCATATCATGATACTTCAGTCAGATTTTTTCCAGTACAGTTTAGACTCTGTTAAGTGCGTAGTGTCTGAGACAAAACAAGTGCACCTTGATGTGCAGATGATCAGACCTTGGTAAACCTGTGGTGATAAACCACAGCTACTACTCCATGCAAAGCCCTGGAGATCCCTGTCAGATTGGATTTTGTGAAACCATCAGGCTGTAACATGAGGAGGGCAGCATTTTTTTTAATGTGCATCATGTCCACAATAAGACTCTGATCCACCTTGTTCAAGCTATGGCGCTGACGGCTATCTCTCACTCTGGTCCTAAATAATTAAAAGCACTTAGTGTGTCAGCGGTCACTGGGGAGTCGGTCCAAACGTTTGACCTGGCTGAGACGAGGATTCAGACAGAAGACGATGCAAGACTAAGAATTACTGAGAAATCTGCATAGGGCATGCTCCTCTTTGAGCTGTGAGGGGAAAATAGCCAAGTTGGATTTTTTTATAAACTATTTTGGCAAGAAAGAATGTGCTGAGAATTTATGTTTAGCATCAGGCTTCACACCCAAACAGGTTCAAACATTCACACCAGTTTTAGTGGAACGGCTGTTTTTCTCCACCTACACAGGGAGGTCAAAGGTCAGGAGGAGAACAGCAAGCAGCCCTTGATGCGAGCAAGGGTGAAGTCTGCGGTCTTGAAGGCATACGGGTCGTCAGGTTAATGGTTACGGTGTAACTTTCACACTACGATGCCATTTTCCATTCGGTAAAACAGTGAATGCCCTTCAGTCAGGGATGAAGGACTTAAACCACACCAACCATTCACTCGTGTGTATTTTTCTGTCAGAAAATAGAAGTTATGCGTTTTGGTATATACAACAAACACTACAGGGCTCCAGATTCACTTTTTTTTGGTGCCCCTGACTGAAAATAATAGTACAAGCAGAATTTTTCAATGTACATCTTAAATCAGCCTGTGACACAATTATTCACATTTTGCCTCCTTTTAACTTTATTACTGATAAATGCTTTGATAATTTACAGAAATCACAGTACAAGGTGCAGCAATGACTTTTTCACTGTTTCGCTGTTTCCCCGCTCCTCCCCATGAGTCTCATTTTCTTCCCTGACCTCAGTAGTTTGCTATGCTAAAAGAAGAACCACATTGGTGCATTACCACCATCTCCTGTCCCAGGGATATTGATCACATAACCAGTCCAGATGACTAAACATTTCTGGACCCCCCCCACTCTCCAGGACACACAAGTGGACGCACTCCCTTCTTATTTTGCGACATGATAGAATAATTAAAAGAATAAGAAAAAAAAACATACACACCTTATTGTGAAATAGCCAAGAGAGAGGCCCCCTGTTTCTCTAAGCACTCAGTGTAATCTTCTTGTTTTTCCTGGCTAAATGAAATATAATCTCAGTTAATATCAGCATCAGCAGTGGTGTTTTGTTCTAGGTTTAGGCGTGCCTTAAATATTTGGCTGACCCCTGACCCCGGCGAACTGCAATAGACATGATGTTATAAAAGCATCTCAAGATGTATGAGAGTATGAGAAAGAAGAGGCCTGACTTTAGAGGTGGTGTGCCCATTCAGCAGATCAACACCACCATAGTGGAGATATGCAGAGAGGAATCTGACCCACCGCACATGTCCTAATGCTGCCGCCTTATCGATCCGCTGAGCTGTTCTGCGGACAGATTCTGTGCAGTTGGCACTTCAGACCAGACAGAATTTATAAACTCGCCACCTTTGCGGGTGATAAGAGGAGGTAACTCTGTACTGCTGATTGGTTGATGGAGGCTCAAGATGACTTTTCTCATCGGAGCGCAGAAGAGAATCTGAGTGGCTGTTATAGCCGCTGATTTTGAGGTGAACTCTTTACTGACACAAGGCTTTAACTCATTTTGTTCCTTGCAGCTGAGGAGGGTGAAGAAATCGTTTTCTATCCGACTGTTTTGTTCTGCGTGAAGTGCTTTGATCTCAGGTCAACCTTCACTCCCTTAACCTCTCGATAAAAGGGAGTCTGAGAACATGAGAAGTGAAATTGTAACTCAAAATCAAGTCCTCGCAGTCTGCAGCAATACACGACATGACCCTGTGTCTGTTCCAAGCAGGATTTCTCAGTAGATGTCCTGTGAGGATGTCAGAGCTGTTAATGCATTGTGGCAAATGACAGACAACCACTGTGAGAGAAACTGGCACCTGAGCATTAGCGACATGTCTTAGGGGTAAAACATCAAATACACTGTACAGCACAGGCTTCAATGCAGCAGTTTTGTCATTAAACATGCACTGGAGCAGAAGCTATTTAGTAACTCCTTAGGATGACATTAACATGACTGAAATGTTAAACATCTGCATGTCTGCAGCAGCATGTATGCATGAATTATTTGAAGCTTCTTCCACCCGTTGCTGTTGCCAAATCCTCATTTGACATTGAATTTGCCACTAATTCTCTTCCCAGAGTAAAAACCAATTCCCATGCTAGTAATCCCCGCAGAATAGTCATACTACATATACAATAATCCCAGGATACAAGATGAAAAATGTCCATCCTGTGGTCTTTTCTCTCTCTGGAGAAGCTCTGAACTAGCAATCATAAGTTGCTTTAGCCTTTAACTTCCGTTCAACCTGAACAAGAGGAGATTAAAGTCCACAGAAAGACCACTTAACCATGTGATGGACTTGAATTCAGCCCTTGAACTTCAGGTGGATTAGGACAGCCTTTGGTCTTATTTTCTTTTATCTATTTTTTTATGAAATCTTTTATAACTTTATGTTTCAGGTAAACACCCATAACTGAGGGATGTTCTTTTTGAGTTTTTCATTTTGTTCAAATATTTGCCTGAGGTCACGCAGTGTAAACACAGCTCTGAACAGACAAGCCCAAATGCATTTTAACTAAGAACTTCCACAGACTGATTGAAAATAGTGCATGCCACTGAGGTCCAGAGTCCCAGCATCCCACATGTACATCTGTTCACGTCCAGCTGGGTCCACATATTCATACAAGCCCAGCAGCAACGTTGTCAGCGACAAAATGTCCTCTCGCACCGTTAATGTGCCGCTACAGTACCTTTTACACACACACACACGCTCGCTCAAACAAAAACATTTATGCCACTGCCATAAATTACAGACCAATATAGCTCATGTATTTTTTTTCCCAGCTGATTGGTGACCTAATTTCCTCACAGTTCACAGTGGAGGGCTGTGAGTGATACAAAACCTAAACTAGGGCTGTCACAATCGTGAAATTTTAGTTGACAATTAATTGCCATACAAATAATTGTAATTAATGATTTAATTGTCTTTTTCTTATCATTTCACGCCACTAAATACAAGCCTGAACATAGTTTAGTAATACACATACACCTTATGAAGAAGAAGAGCCATTTATTGGGGGAAAAGGAGACATTATGGAAATATCACTTTTTGAAGGCTCTTTAACTAAATCTGGGTGTTTGTCTTGCCTTCCGGCCCCCAAAATGTGAGAATTGACAAAATAATCTGTAATGTGCTCCCTAGGTTAAAATCCATGTGGTTTACGAGCTGTTCCCTCAGTTGTCAGATAATGATGGCATTAGTTTTCGAATTTGCATAATACTACCCCTACCTGTGAGTACCAGTACCAGCAGAAGGGGTGGGGCGGGGCAAGCAGTGGTTCATTTGTATTTAAAGGGACAGGCACTGAAACCAGCCGTTCTGAACAGGGCTGTTTTGAGCAGATGAAAAGAGCTGTGATGTTTGATCCTTGGGGTATTTTGACCAAAGCATGTCACAGACATGTCTTTAAGACACCTGGGAACTATTTTAATTTTTGGAAAAGGGGCATAATATGTCTCCTTTAAAGATTGCCAATATAAATAAAAACTGCATGTCTGTTTGCCTTTAGGCTCTGCAACTAAATCTGTGATAGATGCTCATCGAAATGCAGTTGTCAAATATTAGAAATCAAACGGCTTGAGATAAACAGTTTCTGGCGCTCCACTCCACTGAACCATAGCAGAAGAAGGGGGCGCAACGTGACGATGTCATTAAAAAAGGCTTCATTCAAACCTTGAATGGTGAAAAACGACAAGGATGGAAATATGACATTTCTGTTAGTTTCGTCCAGCTCTTTTGATACAGATGAATGGAAATAACTTTAACGTTTATGCAAAATGATTGCAGTCAGCTCAAATAATTGTGATCAGGTACTGTAATTAAGTAATAATTGTGACAGCGTGAACCTAAACAAAATCTCAAGAACAAACCAAATGCACCATTTACAAATCTTTAAGTACAAGTAAAGCAAACAACAACTCAAACCTGCTAGAAGCAAAATGAACCACCCTGATGTGCATCGAATCGAAGAGTGTACATACACTTGATTAAGTCCCGAGTCATGGTCATGGTTAAATAAAAGAAACCAGGAGCACTGGAAACTAAAGATGTATTTGCATATGTTAGGAATAAAGCATGGGCTGCAGGGCATGGAGGAAATTTCTTCACTTATAATTACCATGTCATGTTACTGCCCGGTTCTTTGTCATGCCTTCACCATGTAATATTTCAGCTATCTTATTTACATTTTAAAAAGAGGTCATGACAAAAGGAAAGTCAGTGTTCTCCCAGATAGACATTTATTAGAAATTTTTGTCATTTTAATCTTGACAGAAACACTATTATTAACAAAGGCACAATTTATACCTAGACTGATACAGGGGGCCTTACAAAGTCCGCAGCTCCAACTGAACTTTTCTAAGACATCAGAAATTCTTGGCTCATTAAAACTGTGTCACAAATGTAAAATGGTATCGATCATCCACTTGAAGCCTAATCACTACCTGTCAACCTCTGGAAATGTGTGCAGGTTTGATGGAAGGTAAAGCCTTGTCAATAAATCATTAAAAGTGTTCCAAACTTACAGGGATAAAGTATATTATGCATGTTTTTCATTCATTTTATTATTAGCAGAAACGGTTTCTGTCAGTTGTTTTTCTTTTCCTTTGTCCTCAGTAAGTCAATAAAAAAATAAAATAAATAAAAGTTGCTGTACTGCTGTTGACAGGGTCATTTTAATGGAACAATTAAGAATTGATTAACACGACAAATTCAAAGAACAAACACAACCTTTATCAGTGTTTCTGTCATTTCTGCCTCTGCTCCACAGGAGCCATCGCTCAACAAATAATCACCTCCACACAGGTGTACTCAACCCAACCAGTTTATTCTTGTGCACTTCATCGTCTGGATATTAATAGATATAATAGTGCGCCACATTTCACAGTCAGACTAAATGTATTTCATTTTATAGGCACAAGGTGTGATATTTAGTTTAACTGGGGAAAAAAACAACAACAAAGAAAATCATTTGAGACAAAATGAAAAACTCAAAAAGAACATCCCTCAGACTCACAACGCTGTAGTACATATGCCAGGACTGTGTGGAGCTTGTGTGGTGTTGTAACGCTGCCACAGCTGTAAGGCTGCCACACATGAACGCCAAAAACAGAGAAGAAGAGGGAAAGCTTGCCTGCTGTATTCAAACTCCAATTAGTTGACTAAATGTTGACTTTCATGAGTTTCATGCGCTGTGTCCGAGGGACCGGGCCACTGTTGTTGTTGTTACAGGTTACAGGTTAAAGAGGTGGGGGCGGTATGACATCATTGTTTCACAAACGTTTTGGGTGTCCACACGGAAATGCTGGTGCGCCGTTTTGAGATTTTCCCACTCCGGGACCCGTATCCAAAGAAATACCATTTCCTCCCCCCAAAACGCAGTTTCTGTCTGGACGCAACGCCAAACAGTAAAAAACTTGCAGATTCACTTAAACCCATATCCATGTGAAGAGGCTTTAAAATCATGACACCAGCATGGTAAATTTTTCTAAAGGTAGAACTGAAAGGTAACTTTATGACTTTATGACATCCAGAATCTGAACACTTGAACTAAGTGCAGGAACTGAAGTCACAAAAGATTTCCCAAGTGCTCCTTCATAAAGACCTGCCTGGTTTCAAAATGTGACAGTCCACATTTAGTCATATAAAGAAGCACAACCATCAGGACAAATTTAGGTTCAGCTTTTCACCTGGCAGAATGTCAGGTAACATTTTATCTGCACTGTCAGAGAAATGTCCCATTTGGGAGGAAAGTGTTTCCACAGTGATGAATTCATTCTTACTGTCAAATCACTGACTTGTAACGTGTTTTCCAATTGTTGTTCAAACACAGAGCGCCATTCCTGACTTCATCAAAAATTTCTAAACAAAACCAGAGGGGGTGCTTAAAAGGTGCCAAGTTAAAACAGTTTCCTCAATTACAGCTGTATCTCAAGAGATTGCTTCTCTAAAGTTCATCTACAGAGAAACATTTAAAAATACCCTGCTGAGAAAGACTTAAAAGTTGACAGAAACCATTATTGCCTGACATGAGCGGATTACATGATCCCAGGATGCTTGGATCAAAGCGCTGGCAGATAGAGATCAAGAGAAAAGCAGTCGGAGGCTTGGATCAGTCTATGGACCGTGCTGAGTGTTCAGCTTCCCTATGGCTAATCAGTACAGCAAGGATGTTTAGGAGCAGTGAAGAAAGGGTCTGGAACAGACAAGATTACAGTCTGGGAGGGTTTCAGACAGAAATACAAACCTTATCATCAATCTGTCATTTCCACAAATGTATCTTCTGAAAAACTGCCCTAATAGGATTTCATTCTACATTGGTTACTTTACATCTTCCCCCTGGCCAAGTTTCAATGTCACCGTCTTTCACTCCCAGACCTTAGATGGAGGAAATTTCCAGAGAAGCACAAAAACCTCTACAAAATTAAAAATTAAAAAATAAAAACGACAAAATACATAGTTTCTAGTTGCACTTCAGAATCACACAATAATGTGACACCTCCATCAGCAAAACCTTATCATTAATCTCTCCATCTTGAGAAGCTGTCACACCCCCCTGCTGCAACAATAAAACACTTCTCTGATCCTACACAGCTATAGCTGAGACAAATACAACTTGGTCAGAGTCAGGATAAGATCACTGGCTAAGAATTACAAATTCATTAAGGGTGGCAGGACTTTGTTTGTCATGATTACTAGAGCTGCACTGACCGTTCAAGCAAACTGCTTTTGCAATATGAAGATTTCCAATCAATGACAGTGATCAGTGCATTGGTGGTGGAATACCTCGACGCTACCTGTTGAACTGTTATCATTGATGGGATTATTCATGATCACTCTCGCATGTAGGTGATCATTTATCAGGAGCTTTGAGAGCAGTATGTTGAAGACATTTTTAACATGTCAAAGTACTTGAAGATGATTAGAAAGATCCTTTAAACTTAATGAGCCGGTCTTAAAATCAAATATGTTTTAAGTGACTAAAGAGAATGTGACAAGGTTACAGGGGGTAAATCCAAGTTTGTACCAATTTGTACATTACCAAAACCAGATACTCCCAGAGGGTGATTAATTAGGTTTCTTATAAATACACTCACTCTTTAATTCTTTGTTTAACTCAACACCAATTAAGTTAATCACACAGAGATCCCATAGAGCGCTCAGCAAGAACATTCGTACTGGTGAATATGAACATGGAGATGATACTGATACTACCTGTTTTACCATCAGATGAACCTTTCTAATGACGGGTGCTGAAAATGTTGATGACAAGACAAAAGGTGTTGGGTGAGACGGAGGAGTTTATTTTAGAGCTGTTTTAGGAGAGCTTCTTGTTTGTTTCTTTAGCAATGAAGTGCAAAAGATAAAAAAAAAATATTCTAAAAGGGAGGCTGCTGATAAATCGTACTCGCTGTGGCAAGAGATTTGATGATACTTGAAATGTCAGTTTGAATCGCCAATAACTTCAGTGTGGAGTGAATCACTGTTTAGTCAATAATAAATTCTTCAGATATGACTTTCTCATTAATCATTTGTGGTTCAGACTTTCCTGCTGCATTAATAATGCTATTGTGGAAGAAAAAAATAACATTAAAGAGGGCAGGTGGTGACAAGGGCAGAGGATGGTAATCAGAGACGGAGCTCTGACGGACCTGTGTATGTGCCTCCTCTGATAACGGCCGTGTTGAAAGGTCTCAGGCGTTCACTCCCACCAGCCCATAAAGCACTTCTGACAGACACGGACATACCCACACAAAAAAAAAAACAAGCATAGGCATACAGGCATGCCAAGATATACAAACACACCCATACAGTTCACAGCTGCTGCAGCTGATATCTCTGGTTCACATTAAACATTGTAATATAAAATGCAAAAGCTGAAAAGGTTCAGAGTAAAGTGAGAATTCACAGTCCATTTGCACTTTTCCTGTGATAAAAAATAAAACATATCGCCAACCACTCTTCTGCAGTGCTGCAGTGAGAATTGCAAATGAGACATCAAACCTTACTGGCAGGCAACTCAGAGAGGAGATCACACTGTTCACGCAGCATTTGCTGTCATCGCATGTAAATTTTGAAATATGGTGAAAGCAAATTCAAGCGCAAACCTTGTTAAATGAGTCAGGTTTGTTAAAAAATAAATAAATGAAAGTACATTCCTGAAGTAACAGGAAGTTTTTTCTTGTTTGTTTTATTTTTACCCTGAATGCTTTCAATGGCACATTAAAAAACGTTTTCTTCAAGAGGCTGCGAGCTTGAAGCAGTCCTTGAACATCTTTCAGTGTTGTGCTTTCAATATAACCTTGTAAGTGCCCTGTGAGACGCGCCACACCAACAAACAAAAAAAAAACATGAAACACAGACAAATTCAATCCAGGGCTGGCTTGAAAATATGCAGAAAGCTTAAATACTGAAATATGAAAATATGTTAGACTCTCCTCAGGGGAAAGTGGAGGTATGATATGTAATTCCTCAGATGATCTGGTTAAGCTGGGTTTTTGGCAAAGGTGCTTCAATTCCTTCCTTTGCCCTCAGGGTAGGATTAGTGCATAACAGGATCTAAGTTCTCAAAGCTTCCAGTCTTCCTTATCATCATTTACAGGAAACATCTCCAAAAAGCACCGTTGTTTATGCTGCACCTACACGGCCGCAGATAATGGGAAACAGGTTGAGTTTATTTGTAATAAAATAACAGTCATTAAATAAATTTACTTGCCAGCACATCCGTTTATCAGCTGCAGGGCAAATTCAGAGTAAATCCTAGTCTGATCAGACAACTAGTCAGCTCTGGCTTGAATTGACAATTTCAATAGCGGGTAATGTTTTTTGACTCATGTCTTCATGCTAAAAGCTCTTTAGAGGTCCACTGGGTATGGATAACAAACTTAGTGTGTGACAATGCACATCAGACACACACTGGCTTGTAAAAGTGGCAGCAATGCGAAGACTTAACTCAGGATTAGGGCTTCAACTTCAAACGATTTACGTTCACCTTGTAAAATGTCAGAAGACACTGAAAAAATGTCCATCAAAAGCTCCAGAAAGCCCAAAGAGTCACCTTCACAATGCCGGTGCATTAGGATCGACTCACCGTGGACCTTGAGTATCTGTAGCAGATTTCATGGCAGTGCATCCAGTCATTGTAGAGATATTTGACCGTGTGTTGCACAGTGATGTACAACAGATGAACACACAGAAAATGCGCACATTTTGAAAGCTGAAACCATGTTGATTAGTTTTCCACCCGTTGGCTAGTTAATTAAAATAAACTAAGCTCTCCGTGTTGATTTCTATTCCTGGTATTTCTTATAGTAAAACTGCAGTTTTAGCACGTTTCACCTACGTTTGAAGTGGATATAGCAGCTATGTTACTGTTCAGAAAAGCCTTTTTGTTTTTCCTCATCATTTTTGTTATGTTTATTTTCCCTCCATAATGCGGCAACAAAAACCCACGTAAGGTAACAGTAGGAGGGTGATGGTCACACTAGAAAAAAATTTCTCTCACACACACACAGCGAATGGGCAAACTTCACCCATCTGTTATTTCAAACGAGTTAGAACTAGTATTGAGAGTTATTGAAAAATACTATTTGACCTCCTGTCTGGTCAATAGCTGGTGGAGTAGATAAGAAAAGACAGGGAGTGCTGAGACAACATTATGGGAAGCCGTTAAGACAGGAGAGAAAAAACACTCACACACCACTGCTGCAGATCGAACCATTTGTCATTACAGCTCTGAGGAATTGCGTCCTATAGTTACATCCAATCAGCACCACCTTGCTTGTGTTGGGAATCCCAAATTATGACAACAGTGTGCTGACACCTCACAGGAAAACAATATGCTTAGAGGCAGTACGATTACATCCACTTTGCTTCCTTTTGCAAAAGGAAATGTGTTCAGTGACCTTTGGTAACCTCATCAGTGGGATTCTACACGGATATTGGCTGTTAAAGGGTGAAGAGTGATATCTCTGTATTGGATTTGCCATTGCTTGTTTTTTTTTTCCTATTTTCCCCCCACAGCACATCACTACACAGATTGACTTGTTTTTTAGCTGTAGGTGTAGGTAAACAAATTCAATTAGCAGCAGAGCTTCCCTCCACAGGCTTAAAGTTATTCGAGTGAACAGGAGTTGAGGCCATTAAGGACACCTTGAAAACCACTCTCTTCCCGTCCCCACTTTCGCTCTTAGTGGTTAGAGTATAAATAACACTGTGACTGTTATTTAATGTTTTACAGTCTGCCACCATGGTGATATGAGATACAATAATGTGCCAGAGGTGTTTCCATTAGTCATCTGTGAATCTGTGGTGAAAAGCTTGATACACTGATCCCACTTTACTTGGAGAGGCAGAACGACAGGCTCATCTGCGCTGTACCTTGACCCTGCATCAAAGGACATTGTGCGAGATATAATGTAATCACTCAAATAGATCAGAAACAAAAGAGAGAGCCATCGCTCTCGCAGTCTGCAGATTTCAAAAGCGCGACCGGGTACAGTAAGTCACCTTCTCTTTTCATTCACAGCTTCAGTGGATGGACTGTTTTGAAGAGGATAAATAACTTTAAAGACTTTTTAAAGAACGTCTCAAAGTCACAGCAGTAAATAACAGGCTGAAACAGGATATAGCAGAACAAATATCCTAATTGTACCCCATGAGAGCTGTGAGCTTGGGCTTAGCCTGTATGAAGAGAAAAAGGTAGTAAAAATGTGTGTTTAAAAAAAGCATTATTTGCAGTAAATGAACGGAAGCAGGGCTATGCACAGGATAGGAGTTCACTTCTATAACATCCTCTGGTGGATTCCTGCCAGTGGGGAAAACAGCACTATCGAGAAACAACTGGGGCTTTTGCCAACTTGCCACTTCTGGCACATGGTTATAAAGTGTGGGCTTGTGGGAAGCAACAAACCAATTGTTTACTGCCCCTATTTGTGTATGAGAAATGTTTTGAACATAAAGGTTTCAAAGTCTGTTAATTACGTTACTGTGAGTTTTGGTCCCATTTTTT
>OMNW01013790.1:0-63740 GCA_900303245.1 Selene dorsalis | reverse complement strand
GATCAATACGGAAAGCATTACATCTAATCATGCACTGATTACTTTCTCAACATTGACTGCAACTGGCTGACATGTCATTTCGTTTTGTAAAGCGTGTTTGCCTTTCATGGATTTAAATGTTCAGCCAACAGAAACTGACCTTTATTTTCTGAAAACTCAATCACTTTCACTCAGACAAATGTCACAGCCCACAGCCACTCGTTTTGAGAAAATTAACACGATTAGTAGAGGGCTTTTGTTGCCCACTTGTTCAGACTGTTTGAGTTGTGACAAACACCTGTGTGCTCACGATGCTGAATCTTGCTCGCAACTTTATTTTCTGTTCTGTCGTTGTAATTCCACTTTCTGTAAAACGTTGGGGGATTCGGTGCTTTGTGGATATAGGTGTAACTATCATTCTGCATAGTGACAGACTTTTCTCTGCTTTGTTTTCTTTTCATTTGCTGACTGAGGACAGGAGAGGTGAAGAATGCGTCAGTGCATTCCTCTGTGTTGCAGTAATCACACACTCCGACTTTGGAGAGAGATCAGTGTGACCTGCTCCGACTTATAGCTACATGATGCCACCGTTCATCATTTATAAGACGTCACACACACACACACAAACACACTCACTCAGGGCCAGTCAGATGTTTCTCACACACACACGCACACTGACACACCAACATACATCATGCAGGCGTGTATTATGCGGTGTTACATCATACGGTGTTAGCAATGAGCACGAAGAAACACAGATTGATTTCCTCAGTATTTCCTCAGAACAGCCCTGCTTTCAGCTGGAAAGGAGACGATGTTCACATAAGGAAACAAAAAGGAACAGTTCTAACATTATCCAAGCTCCTGATTATCTGTGTGATCTCCGTCTCGTAAACCTCCCAGACAGCTACTGTGTTGTTTTTGGACTGCCTGTGTTACCTCACCAGTTGAGAATGAATGGTTCCTAGATGCCTGCATACATACTGTTGTATCGACTGCGCTGCAAGCCCTGGCTTCTACAATCTCCCAGAATTAAAGACAGCAGCAACCCCATAGTTTATCCTCGGCACTGCTCGTGCCAGATCCACTTTCAAAAGCTTGCGTCCCATACTGATCTGCGATCAGAAACTTGATCAGAAGTTATGTGGTATTACTACAGACTTTCTAAAACCAATTTACACTACTATTAATACGTTTTTTGGCCAGATAAACAAAAAGACAGCTAAAGTTGTGTAGTTGTTTTTAGTCAATGACAGGAAAATAATCTGCTACTTCTTAGATCATTTAAAACTGACTAATGATTAACTCTGAAAACACAAAACTTTCCCTGGTTTCATCTTCAGCAGTGAAGATGCAACTTCCCTGCGAGAATGAGCTGCTTTTCTTTGGCATATGTGATAGTTAACTACACATTTTTAGTTTTTAACCATGAGATGAAATAAACAAGCTAATTTCTGGTGTCATTTTTGTGATTCTCTGACATTTAATAAACCAGTTGATTAATAATTGTAATAGTGAACTAACTGATTCAACGGAAGAGTTTCAGACCTTTTAATTTCATTCATTATCACTTAATGCGTCGCAACATTTTCTGATGGTTGGACTGGAAATTACATATATACTGTGATATAATGTTACAAAAACCATTTAAGTGCTTTGGGAAGTTTGGGATTCATTTTGAAAGGAGATCAACAAATCAAAAACGCCTCCTCTTCCAGTGTTTGTAGCAAGTGTAGCTAAGCACATCTGGTGACAGTAAATTTCCTTCATTGCTGGAATATGTCTTTCCTTCTTAACTGCTGTGCATGTACAAGACAACTTGTGTGTCTCAGCCTCAGCTGAGACCTTAGCTGTTTGCTCACTTCTAACATCTTGTCAGTGGAAGTAAGTTGAGTAAATTATTTTAACCCTTCACCTTGATCTTACAGAGAATGCTTCTACTTATATGTCGTTTTCCACTGTATAGCCTTCATTTTCTTTGTAAAGACTGTCTTCTACATAGGCCTAATGACAAATAACCCTTTTCACCTTGGTTGTCGGGCCAAGATTGCTCATTTTTCAAACAATCTGAACAAAAGAGTTTCCATTTTGATTGGTGATGCTTTTCTACCCTATTGTCACTCTACAGCAGATGGTGAGCGAGAAACACAAGACTGGAGAACATAAATGAGAAGAAGAAAATGGAGGAGAGGATATAGAAGGGAGAGACACAGGAAAAATGTTACAGCTGTTAAGTTGTGTATTTCATTTTTGTCAAAATTAACTTAGCTGTTCTAATTCCTTCTAGATAAGTTATTTATAATCATTTCAGTCTGCTACACCCTCTGCTTCTGTGAAATGAATACCCCATTTCTAAGGCATTTATACCAATTCACCACATTCTTTTCAGCTCAAGGTGTAAATTAAACCTCAAGAAAGAAATATGGTGTGGAGGCATAAACAAGCCATTCTGAATTAACCTTGAGAAAATTCAATAAAGCAAACATCGCCATTAAAACTGCAATAACCCGTGAAAAGTTTGCTCTGTGCTCTTCCCTCACCTGTGTGCGTCAACCTTTCACAGTAACCTTTTCATCGCTTCCCTGCAAATATTTTCTTTCTGACTAAATCCATGCAAAAAAAACTGCTGGCCTCATGTTGTGAAGTAGTTGTTGGCAGTGGAGAGAGTTTGTTCTCTCTGCATCAGACTGAAACACTGAGGATAATTTAAGGAAACAACTGTTTCCTGGCATGCTCTGACCCCAACCGGGCTGAGGGGTCCACTGAGTTATTTCCAACGTTGAGTTGATGGGGAGGAACATGGACTTTCTGGCTGACCTCCCAAACACCCGATAGGATTCAGTGTTTGTCAAAATTAAGCCCGTGTTGCCCCAGTCTTCTTTACCCTGGGTGTGAAAAGGCCAACAAGATTCACTGATATCCTGAATATTTATTTAACACTCAACTAAGGTATTTTCTTTTTCCAAGTCGAACTGAAATTCAAATCAACTTTCTTCAAAGAAATCAGTGTCCTCAGTGTGTGTTTTTGACTTATGTACTTATTCTGTCAAACCTTTAATTACCATAAAGATATTTAAATGTTATATTTTTTCTACCCCCTACATCACTTTTCTCCAGGGGGTAAATTTTTGGCTCCGCAGAGGTGTAATTTTATTGGCGTGTGGGCAGCTGGGTTTAACCTTTGATTTGCTCCATCAGTGATTTGAGCACTCGCCATGTTTCTCCTCATCATGATTGGAACCACAGGGTAATGTGTGTGGAGTACTGTGGTTACAAGACCACCAGCGGCTTTGACTTTTAACAGACTGGTCACAACACATCTGGAGTCATGCAAAGGACATGTGCTAAAGACAGAAAGACCCAACCCCTGTTTTCTACATGGACTTGAGGCGTTGACATACGTGTCCGGAGGAAACTTCCACTTCACTAGCGTCTGCAAAAAAGATCACAGCATGCTCTTAAAGTTTACTCTCTGTCCGTGCCTCCAGAGGCAAATAAGGTGAATCAAATTTACTATTAGATGTGAGACCTTGTTTGTCTTAATTGATCAAAGAGAGGCAAATTAAAAAGGGATTGGGTTTTGTGAAAGAAAGAGAGTGTCAGTATTGGCAGAGTATGCCAGCAGTTGAAGGTACATCTTCAAGCAATGTTGACCTAAAAGTCAATCAAGAGACATGAAATGAGAGGCCGGACTTTATCTTTATAAATGACTCACACAATTAATGAATTATAGTGGTAGATTAGTTTTCTATGGATCACCTTATCAATTATTCAACAGATTATTTAAATTCTAGGTGACTCTAAGTAATTTCAGTTGAACTTCAAATAATGTCATATGCCAAAGTATAGATATAGAATAAGACCCAGAAGGTGAGATGATGCTTCAGGCACTTTTCCTCAGTGAAATCCCAATGAGGATGCTACTCAGCTAAACACTCAAGCCAGTAGCCATTTCATTTTCATTGGTCCTGTTTAGGAGTCAGGCGTGAGCCATGGTGTAAAAGAATAATATCACCGGGCCAGCATGCCTTAATTGAAACCATCGGATCCCCGAGCTATCCCATTACACCAGCCAGGTTGGGGCTGCCAGGTCAGAGTATAAGAAAGCTCCCATGCGTAATTTATGGCACTCTTACCTCAGATAATCCATACATATAAGCTGTGAGGTTATGAAGCCGCAGACCCCCTACCCATCTGCAGCCAATTTGGCCCTAGCACAATCCACCTTAAATCACACAAAGCTCCCAGACCTTGCTGACTGGACTATAGAGGAGGCAGAGGAGTCCGTTTTCATTTGAATTCCCTTCACAGACCCCTCCAGGAAGATTTAAAGGGGAAAAAAAGAAACCATGGGCATTAACTACCTGAACTAGTGATTCTCCTTAAAAGCCCACACCCTCTGCTTTTCCTCCTGCAGCAGTAAATTGCAAAGGAATGTGGCCCCAGCACCAGATCAATAAAGCTTCTTCGCAATTTAACAAGAACAGATGTTAGCAATCCTACTAGGTATGCCCTGCTACATTTTAAGTAAGCTAACCACGAATGCTTGCATGTGTGTGTGTATGTGCAGGTTTCAAGTAAATAAAAAAACAAAAAAACATGGAGCTTCCTCTGCAGGGAGCCCATTATCTCAGGCATCAAACATGTGATCCTCCTCTATCTGTGAGATTATAGGAGCTTAATCACTGTGAAGATTAACGTTATCAGAAATCACATTTCTTCACACCGTTTCAATTATAAGGACAAGCTTGGCGTTGAGGACGGGGAGTGTGAATATAGGGTAGCACTGAAGATAGAAACAGATGATTGGTCTGGGTGAGCTGAGATGCCTGCTAGCTGTTTTCCAGCTGTGTTAACATCTTTATCTGAAAACCATCTTTAAAGGAGAAACACTGCTCAGATTGAGGATTGGGAAACTTTCATCTCCATGTCTTTGTATTGATTTTGTTGTGCTGCTGATCAAGGTCGTTCATACTTTAAGAAACATAGTTCTGCACGGTTACCCATGGTCGCTCTTTCCATGCAGCAATTTATGTGTTTGTTGACACGTATAGGCTTTTGCACTGCTCTGCTACCTTTTGCCCACTAATCGCAACACTGCTACGTGCGCGATAATCATTACATGTGCACAGCAGTCCAGCTGTTGGGCCTGACTCGTCATCCAAAATTAAAGAAAAATACACAACACCATCTTTGGATCTGATGCCACTATCTGCAACACAACAACTTTTCTCATTTATGTTTGATACAAAACTGTTAGTGTTTGGTTTACACTCAAAAGAATTTGTTACGTTCGGCAAAAAGTCCTATTTTGCTGTGTTTCTGCTAAATTCAATCAGTTGTGGCTACCTGTCATCACTACGAGAAAAAAATTCTAGAGGAAAAGCTGTTTTGGGTTCATATAATATTGTTATGTATAAGATCTCCTCGGGATGTGTTGACATACTGGCCAGTTTTCCCCACAAGAAAAGATTTTCAAAGTGCAAGTACACCACCACAGTTCGTACTAGGCTTGTTCGGTATACCGGTACTAAATAGGTACCGTGGTGCTAAAGCAATTCAAACGGTACTATACTGCGAAAAAAAAAAAAACTGTACTTTTTTTATATGAATGACTGAAGCATGACTGAAGAGCAAGTGAGAGAGAGAGAGCGCCAGCGAGAAAGCGACTCTTGGGAGAGAGAGAGACTTTCCGCTATGTAAATTAAGTACCGGCGGCCCTTATATGTGTTTGTATATGTTCAGCATGAACCCAGCCCGACCAGCGCATCTGGTCGGATTGGTTGGCCCGGCCCGTGGAGAACTCTACTGAGGTTATTATAGCCCATAAGTTTAACACCATGAACTAACGTGTCCTTCTTTCTCTGTCTCTCTCCTCTTCTTCAGCAACATGGAGATGGTGCTGCCACCGAACTACACAGCTGATAAATGACCGGCTGTTGGCCTGTCACTCGTAGGTCCGGGGATATGATTGGCTGTTTCAGTGAGCATGTTGCAAATTTAGCCAACATACATGTAAAATTATCCAGTGTTTTTTCGAGCTGTTTTCTTATCGCTGTCTTCCAGGCCTAATATTCACAACTTTAAATCAACTTGTGTCAAAGTTAGGATCACACGCAAACACAGTCCCATTTACAGTCAGTCATCCGTGTGTCTTAGGAGGATCAGACAATTCAACAATCAGATGGAAATCTTTTGGCCCCAGTAACCATGACAAAAGAGTTAAAACTGTTAAAAATATGTTTCAAGTAGATGTAAAGTTCCACCAGTGTTTCCAGTTGAGAAACAGATTGCGACTGCAGCTTCTCATGGCTGCTGAGCTCCGCCTGCCAGCTTTCCAGACCCAGGGCGGTCGCATCCATCCATCCCAATCGAACCTCCTCCCTTCAAGGAGTCCTAGCTACAGAACGCCACTCTACTTCGGCACTGACAGACGAGTTATACATTTGCTCAGCTGCCACAGCTTCTTGACAAACGTAGGCTGAATGACAAATTCTGTCATTTTTCTTTATTGTGCTCCTGATGTCAGTTGTTTTGCAGCTCTCCATCAAACTGCATGTTTCTGTACACAAGACTGTGCCCCAGTTAACTTATGAATGTTAGATAAATACATTCATGGATAATATTAAACTACAGATGCTTGTTGTACATATTGTAGTTGATTATTGGTGTTTGCAGTTCTGCAGAGTCTATTAACCAAGTGTACCTCTTTTGTATTTTGGGTTTTTTCTTTTTTTTTTTAACTTAGTTTCATAATCATAATTTTCAATGACTGGCATAAATGACTCCTGAGTCAACTAACCACAGCTATGATCAAGTCAATTTTGCACTAATGACAGATTTGTATGCACCTCATCTTACATGAGAGGACTTGTATCATTAAGTGATTTGCTTTGGTCAAGTTTATCTAAAAAACCCCAACTATTTATAAAATCTGATGTGATGTTTACTATTAACACCACACATCTAAAATCACAGGGAGCTTATACAAAACATGAGGCCAAGTCTGAGATATCTAAAGAGGTTCCAAGAGGTAGACCAGTAATTCAGTTAGGGCCAAACACTACATCCCCCATAGGGACTGATGGATCGCCTCCAGCCATTCTTCTACACTTTATTAGACCCAGTTGCTGTAAATTAGATTTTGAAATTCCTTCTCAGTGGATTTGAAACATCCACACTGGGAATGCTGAAAGTTTCTTTAGAGGGTCAGCATGCATCCATCCACCAGTGACCTCACAGAGGGCAGGTTTTTGGTACGACTGGATCGGAACAGGCATGCAAGTCCTGCAGAGCATATTTTAAAGTTGGTGTGTAAACATTATCAAGTGAGGTGAGACAGAGGAATGGGCTCACTAAGCCTTGTCTGACAGCATTATCATGGCCATTGGTAACAGCGGAGGGCACTATGTAAACAGTTTTCTCCCAGATGGCGATAAATCCAGAGCCATTACAGGCAGGACTGAGGTGTCAGCTTGCATCAGAACAGCAGGAGCACACACATGCTCGCTCACACAAACACATATGCATACACACATGTATGCTCTCATTATAGAAACGCATACACACTCCATACTCTCTCGAACACCATATACATAAACACACACACACACACACACACGTATTGTGTGACAGAACAAACAAAGTACAGATATCTGCTTCTGTTGCTAGGATACCAGTTCTTCTGGCTCCTAAGTAAATCAGTGTGACTGGTGGCACAGACGGCTGTGAAAAATTAACACAAGCTGTGGTAACAAAGTAAAAGTAACTTTTAACGTAATGAAAAAAGAAACCACATTCAGTTTGGTTCCAGTTTAAAGGATCAGTTCACAGTTTTGCAAGTCTGTCTTAAAACAGCCTGGTGCCCCTCTGAATATTTTCAAAGCAGGTTTTGCTTCATGTAACCACCCCTCTTGTTCATACTGGCTATAAGTGATCCTTTCCAGATGGGCACAA
This sequence comes from Selene dorsalis, assembly GCA_900303245.1. NCBI lineage: Eukaryota > Metazoa > Chordata > Actinopteri > Carangiformes > Carangidae > Selene > Selene dorsalis. Next base: position 55,805 of record OMNW01013790.1, on the reverse strand, counting down.
GCAACATAGGACAAAACTTCTCCTTTGGTGTGAATTATCTCAAATGTCAGAAAATTGTTAAATTTGCCCAGTGCAATTTCTTGCAACCCAGTATCATGTCTCCAGATGCCTTTCTTTGTCTGACAGACAGTCCAAAGCCCAGAAAGATTCAGATTACTGTCATGTATGGCCAAGGCAAGTATCAAATCCTCACACTTGGGAAGTTAAAAACTGAGAATGTGTTGCTTGCTTCAGCTTTTGGCCTGGAAAATGACAAACATTTAACTGCCTACCAATATAAATGCCAGTTATTTTTCTCTCTATCTTCTAATTTTTGTAGCTCTACAATGCATGGCTGCATGGAAATGCATAGCTGGTAATAAACACAAAGAGTGATTACAGCAAGCAAAACCTGTTTGAAAACTCATGTCACCACACGTCTACTGCCTCAGACCAACATGAAGAACTTAAGGCCATCTTTTCACAGAGTGATGGCAATTTTCTGTAGGTGAAAAAACTCAAACTGCCCTGATACACTGTGAACGAATACATGTCTGCTATGACCCTTGTCCCCTCTATCCACACCTCTATCGTCGGACTGTTATTGAGCAATTATGGCCATTGATTTTCTCTTTTCTCAGCAAACCGCATATGACAGCCGGCCTTTGTAAGTGGCCTCGCTGGACTTCTAACTGACACCCTCTGCGGCCATGCTATTTGCTTGAAGATTTGCACAATTTAACACACTATTCTAGCCCCACCTCCTCAAGGTGTACAGCGGGATTCATTAACAGGTAGGCATAACAGGTATGGTACTGCTTGAGTTTTTATGCATCATTTCTATTGTATTGAATATTTCTCCTCCTTTTCTTTCTTGGCTCCCAGAGCCACTTTTTTATTACATGTCAGACTGGTTAATTTTGAGGATACTGGTGGTGCTGCATCATATCATAATAAAAAAAAATCAATCCCCCTACATTCCATTACATTAAACAACATATACCCCAACTGATCAGCAGTCGATCATCATGGGCCAATTTCTGAAAAACATGTGTTCGGTAGATCTAATTTAATGCCTCTAGTCACCGATCACCTGTGGTTATCACTGAGAGCACTTTGTGATGTGTAGTGTAGCTGCCTCCTGCCTCCTACTGTATCTTGTTCAATCCGGTGGCGCACAACAGGCCATCAAAATAAACCACAGCGAACATGCCCAACTTTCACTGGGTATGCAAGCCATCACAAACGCATGCCAAAAATGATCAGTCACTGCCATGGATTGGCTGATCTCACTCATAAATGATCTAAAAAAATAAAAAATAAAAAAAAAACACGTCATCAAGGCATCCCTAGACAACACATGTCAAGACATAAATTATTCAGAGCAGCTTCACCTTCAGCCTTTCACAGGCTTCTTCAATCAAAATGCCATACTGACAGACACGATTGTCAATTCAAGGCTAAAAATTCATCTCAGCACAATCTGCAGCTCTACACAGGAACAGCTTTTTGTTTCATTCAAACCTTTTCTTCTGAAACTAACAGCGAGCCAGGGAAGTGGAGTCTTTTCTCACTGCTTCTGCTACTTTATTGTTTTCCAGATGGTTCTCTCGGCATGTTACACACGCTGTCCTATATCTCTGCATGCAGATGCATTTTTGCACAAGCTGCACAGTCTTGAACCGAACCTCTCACTGTAGAGGTTCCAACCAAGTGAGCTGGTGAGAAAAATAAACAACAAAAAACACCATGCAATTAACTGAGATTCAACCTGATAGTACAAAGCAGCATGAAAGGGCATGATGCCATTAACATAAAATGGAGGAGTTACAACAAAGCAAACCCATAAAATGCTTCTTTTACTGTGTGAATGTTTGAGTCTTCTTGATCAGTAGAGGGGAGCACTTGCTTTAATTTCTTTGTAAGCATCACTTGTTGACTGTGACGGATAAGGTATGACATCGGTAATTATTTAATCACAAAGAATGATGTTTTTTTTAAAAATAAAAGAATGGATGCAAATGACAAATGAAACATTCAAAATCGACTTAGAGAACTCATCTAAAACCAACAATCCACCCACTATACAGTGGCAGGCAGAGACATGTCAGCAATCCAGCAGCCCAATATTGAGTCACAAATCTTTTTTCTTTCTTTTTTTCTAATTCACAAAGAAATTCAGTAGTAGGCAATCTTCTCCTGAGAAATGTTATGTAGCTTTGATAAGCATCAGATGACCATCAGCACATGAATATAAACATAAGGCTGGCAGTGAGTGTGGCCGACTGTAGCAGCAGTGCAAACCACAGAGCAGGAACTCAGCCGTTAAGATATAATAATGATATGGACAATAGTAGAGCGAGCTGTCACAGAAACACATTTAGCTTAATAGAAATGTTTCTACCATGCTTTACGAAAAATTAGCTGTGCAGAGCCAGTATGAGTATGCATCTTATGTGTGTCAAAAAGTAAGTTCAACAAACCCAATCTTAATGTTGATTTAAATTTATAATAAAAATAAGATATTAAGTAATATAATATAGTAAATAAATCAGTATTTTTAAAACCCTAACCCCCAATCACAAACAATCCTCTGCAAATCTAGTCCAAATCCAATCATGCAAAAGTTACAACTTGTATGAAAAAGTATGACTGCAGAACTTGCCTGCAAATTCCAGGTTTTGCAAGCCAGACAATACACACAACAATGCAACAACCAAGACAACATATGTAACTGAAGAATTCAGATATCACCATTTTGCATGTCTAAATGCAAACAACAAGAACAGAAATGACCACAATCATATGAAATGACGGGTAAAAAAAAAAAAAAAAACTATCAGCAGCAGGAGGGCAGACATATAGCAGCAGCTAGCAACAACGATAAGCAGATCAAGGCCAAAACAGCAGCGGCCATTAAACAGCGTGGCAAGAGCAGAAGCAGAGTTTTCCTACCTCTGTGAAGTGAAGCTGTGGTCGTCGGTAGTGTATCCAGTCGGACAACGATGAGTCGGGGTGTTTCCAAAAACGAGAGTAATTTCCTCCATGAAGAAACAACATACCAGCAGGTGAGTTGCTAATGCTCATTAGCTGTGGCAGCACCTGTAGCAGTCCAACAGCGATTTATTTAGACACAACGACTCGATGGCGGCGGCCATTGGCGGCTCAATAATGTCTGCGTTTACTTTTCGTACGAAGCAGCAGTTGAGATGAACCTGTAATTAATGTTTTAACTCCGGAGTTTCGCTATTTAGTAGTTTATCTGACCGTTGTTCGTCGCTCCTTTTTAGTGTAAGTCATCATGGGTAACCAATGTTAAACTGCTTGCCTGTAGCAGGTTAATTTCTCACAGTGTGTGGCGTTTGTACTCTGTAGTCTGAGCCATACAGTCTATGGTCTGAGCTCCCACTTTGCGAAATCGGAGAAAAAAATCTAGCCCGATTTTGCCGAGAATCGATTGTCTGACGTCACACAACAATGGCGGCATCTAAAAACTCCGCCATTACGCCATTAAATAAAATAAATAATGGCGATTTTAGCTTAGACGTCGTTTTCCCTCCTCTTTTTCATTTAAATAAGGGAGGAGGCTTAGTTTTTTGTTTTGGAATTTTTGGCACAAGAAGTTTGTCCTGCTACGCCTAGTTTTTGGTTATTCGTGGTGTGTCTCGAACGTTCTGAAGTCAGAGAGTTTTCAACTGGGAAAGATCCGAGTTCTGACTTGTCTCCAATGCAGCATTACACTCCAACTAAACTAACTAAAATAACAAAGCAGGTTTTGTCTGTATCAGTTATGACTGAAAAGTCTGCCCAGAGAAATACAAAGGACTTTGGCTTCCTTCCTAAACATCATCTAACCATCATCCTGCAGTAACTGTTGTGCAATCAAACAGATGTTTATGCTGGTTACGCCCTGACCTGCCACAGAATCATGTGCTCCCCCACATGGTGATGTGCCTTGGCCTTTGATCTCAGGGTGGCTCTGGAACACCAGTCACATTTTAAAGCATGCTCTTGGTCCTACTAAAAAATAATTAACCAGGTCACTTCAGAGAAACAAACCAAAACAAAAGAAGAGACTGAACGAAGGATCTACCCATTTAAATACTCACTTGTAAAGCAACACAGTTTCCTTTAGATAAACTAAAAGCATGCATGTGAGTGATCAGATATGTTGATGGTTAATGTTATGTGTTTTGAAGGACTTTTAGTTCTAATTTTGTAAACTCCTCTTTTATAAAACATGAGGACTACTCTATTCATTCGCTGTGGCATTGATGACATTTTACGCCTGGTGTTGGTTAGTAATGTGCAGAGGAGGCTAGGACTTGTTCATGGTAGTGGATAAAAAAAAAAAAAAAAGAGTTGACCATATATTTCTACTTGCGATTTATGAGGGTTCTCCTTCAGAGACTTGGTGAAATCTTCAGTATTCATGTTGAGATGTGATGAAGTCATAGCGTGCTGCAAGACCTTCCATTATGCTACAACAGAGACTGGATGCTTGGCTGATTATAAATCACCTTGGAAACACATGGTGATGCAAAATCCATAATGTGAACATCATGCTTAGAACAATATTTAAGCATTCAGGATCACTGCTACAATTGCCTGTTAGCATGCATTTTGCATTTATTTACCAATTAAAAATGCATTTGGTATGGATTGGAAAGTACTATGCAAAGCTGCATTGCTCCTGTAAACAGATTATGGTCCTAGGGGACAGTGTGGTATTGAATGACTAAATAGGCCTACTATGATTTATGATAATGCATAAGAGAAACAGGGATCCTACCCTCAGTCCCTTAACTCCAAGTGGGGATTGGGACATTAGCATATTGCTAGTACTATTATATTTCTTCAGTTCACAGTAAACATGACTTATCTGTATTATTTTTATCTTAGTTAATTTTTAAAATGTAAAATTATCTGAATCATTTTACATATTCTATACAATAAGGTGGTAGTGATATAATTCAGCCTTCTGAGAATGATGGAGAAAAAAACTCTAAGCCTATTTAATGAGAGAGTAGTTGCTGTATCGCTCTCACACACAAAAGCAGAAACACACACATGTACTCACAAGGTACACACACACACACACACAAAATAGCCAAAGGACTGCAAGTTTTTCCTTTTCTTTAAAGGAATATGAGAATCAAGCTCACCCTGGACTCTGATCTCCGAGCTTTAACGTACACACCATCAGTAGGGGCTACACAGCCCATGTTAAACAGTGAGTAGATGGGAGTGCTCCATGAGTGGGAGAGAGGTGTTCGTTAAGGCCTCTTTCATTTTATTTGACGGGTTGAATGCTCCTCAGAGCAAGGGGAGATTTGGGGCATCACTATATGTGACAGAAGAGATTACAGAGGTAATCCTGGCTCCTCACCAGGGAATCATCTAGTCTTAAACTTACTCTTATTAACTGGTTCGCACTCACAGTCGGCGTAATTAACCAATCTCTTAATTTACACCAACTTGATTCAGTTTCTGTATTCAGCAGAGCAATTGGACTAAATATCTTTTATTCCTTGGCTCAACTATGTTTCTTTCTAAGGCCCAGCTATTATCCTTTTAGCTGTGGGTTTGCAAGACTTTAGATTTACTAGTCATGTAGTTTTGTATTACAATAGGCCTATCCAGCAGTACACCTAATTACAAGGGTTCCTGACTGAGTCAAAGGTTTTTTACCCCATAGACTCGTCAGGCAGTGTTATAGCAAGACCTGAGCCAAACTGTTATAATGAAACTTTCATATATTACGTTTGAGGTCATGTTCACAATCTGCAGATTGATTTATTTTGGCCATTTTGGCCTTCCAGCTATAAAATGGCTTTCATATGTGTATGAATTTCAAAGTTCTGGCCCAGTGGTCTACTGTGGGTTGTAAATGCTTGGGATTAGCCATGGCATAATTCAAAACACACAGATTGTCAATGTTAATACCAGATTATGGTGAGGTTATGAAATTTACACTTAACAAATATACTACAGCAGATTAAATGTCTACATACTATCTACAGGAAGACAGCAAAATACAATCATATCATGACTGTAACAGGGGTGTTTCCTCTTTCTAGTCCTGCTTTTGGAACCTTTGAAATGTAATTAGATTTTATCAGTCTGTAAAAAAAAACTCTTGCCCAAGCCAACTGTGTGTGTCATGTGATTACAACATTGTACAATGATAAGAAGAGCATTTCAGTATGAGTATGAATGAACATGTGGCCTTTGTCCTTGTATGACTTTTTCATTATGAGAGTCTCTTTAGGTTTTGCTGTGAGTGGTCTTACAAACACTTTCAAATAACCTGAAGTGGGATAACAATTATAGTTTATTATCATATTGTTATTATTATGATAATATTAAATTACAAATTTTAACATTATGGTTAAAAAAAAAACTAGTCATATGGTTCTAGATATTTTTTTTAATCAAACTTTTTTCTTCCTACTTGAGAACATCTGGTGGAGGCCCCTGTCCATAAAGTCCTCCATTCCCTCCTTTGGAAGAGTTTCGCATGCATCTCACAGGAAATTGTTGATTTAAAGTCTGAATGGGCTGAGAGCTGTGGTCAGAGGTTTATTGGTGCCTGTCGATGCGGCAACCTAAGATCCCATGGATGGACAACAGCGCCGTGCAAGAGCAGCAGTCTTTGGGCTGCAAAAGTTACCAGGGGGTCAAAAAGCCTGCAGCTTCTGTAGTTGTTGAAGTAAAAACTCAAGTGTCGGAGGACTTTGGACAGCTCTGGGGAAGAACTTGTGGTTTGTGTCAAGAAGGTTTTGGCAAACCACTGAATGATTCAAGCAAAGCTTGACATAGACTGTGTTCATCTTGGGCAGTGAATTGCAAACCCCGATTGGGGATATTAACTGGGGGTGGAAAGAACACTTTAAAGAGCTCCTGAATGCAACACATCGTCTATGTAGTAGTCTGAAGACCTCACAGTAGCCATTTGCCTGGCAGGGTTACAGAGCCAAGAATCTACTCAGTCGTAAGGCACACAATGTATGATGGTAAGTTCATTTTGAAACCACTGAGCTAGACTACCTATCATGCTAAAGAACCAACACCAGATTGGTTGTCTGAGAGACCTAAAATTTAGTTGTGTTTTTGTTTAGCAACATCAGATTATTTTCAAGGGCTTTAATGCATAATTAGAATGGCAAATCGGTAGATTCACTGCCATTTTCTAACTACCTTATTTTTGTTAAACTAAGTGGCCAGGATGAGAGTCAGCACCAAAGGTCTAAGGCCATGGTTCTCTGCCAGAAAACAGTGTGAGTCAGCAGTAATGTCCTGTAAGCCAGAAGATAAAGGTTTCAATTTACGAATTGAACTGGATCCAAACTCTCACCAATTGTCATGTGTGGAAATGACTAAGAAAGAGATCACCGATACCAGTGGTCAAAATGAGTTTCCAGCAAAGGGTGTCTGGGCCCAGCCTCAAAGATGAGGGGAGGCATTCAGCCAGATGGAGTAAGCTTGGAGTAGAGCCACTACTCCTTTGCGTCGAATGGAGCCAGTTGAGGTGGTTCAGGCATCTGATTAGGATGCCTCCTGGGTGCTTTCCTTTTGAGGTTTTCCTGGTAAGTCTGACTAGGCCATGGGGTAAACCCAGAATTCGCTTGAGGGATTATGTATCCCATTTGGCCTGGAAGAACCATGGGATTCCCCAGGAGGAGAAAACTGTTGTTGAGAGGGACATCTGGAATACCCTACTTAGTGTGATACCTCCAGCAACTTGTCCCCTGAGAAGTGAAAGAAAGTGGAAGGATGGATGGATCTTCCCTGTTTAGTGCTAAAATGAATATTTCAGTAATACACTGCTAATAAGATAACAATAATTAAGATAACATTAAGGCCCTGCTATCTTGTTAGTTGGCTGCTATCAACTCCCTAATTTAAAGGAGACATAACTTGCCCCTTTTCCACAAATTAAAAGAGTTCCTGGGTGTCTTGAAAACATGTCTATGACATGCCTTGGTCAAAATACCCCGATGATCAAACATCACAGCACTCTTTTCATCCACTCAAAACAGTCCTGTTCAGAATGGCCAGTTTCAGTGCCCTGTCCCTTTAAATGCAAATGAACCACTGCTAGCCCTGCCTCCCACCCCTTCTACCGATACAGGTACTCACAGGTAGGGGTGGTATTATGCAAATTCAAAAACTAATGACATCATTGTCAGACAACCAAGGGAACAGCTTGAAAAACCACATGGATTTCAATCTAAGGAGCCTACCAATTACAGATTATTTTGTTAGTTCTCACATTTTGGGAGCCAGAAGGCAGGCAAAACAACCAAATATACTGTATGTTAAAGAGCCTTCAAAAAGTGATATTTCCATGATATGTCCCCTTCAATTTAATGAGACCATTGCATTGGTGAAACAGGGTTATTCAGCTGAAATGTTGATGGCATGGTCAAGCACCAGGTGGCCCGGGGAATGTATTTATTTAGTTAGTGAGTTTTGTGATATTGTATTACTAGCGTTCCTTTGGTGCCATCTTTGCCTTTATCTTTTTCATTGTGTTTTATGAAATATTTTAGTAAAAATATACGTGTGGACAAATTTAGTAAGATAGTATTACTATTAAAAAATGATAGTTTTTGGGCTATAACTTTCTTCTGCAAGCCACCTGTGATCAGAGACAAGGCTTGACCAGATAATGAGCCAAGTCATCACTGTGGGCTTGACATTGTACATTGAGAAAAGTGAGACAGTCAAACTAAAACAGGAGAACTATGGATCTGTGGTCTGGTGTTGACAGGAACAATATCCATCAGGCAGAGCTGAGACCGCCCTGCTGTCATTCTGTGATTGGATTAGAGTTGGTGGGGCACGGCTGCCAGCTTCAAGAAAACCCCAGGTGCTTCCTGTTGTCTGGCCTCAGAAGCAGTTTACCTTGACAGTTTACCTTGGTGCACAATTGCACCAGTATACTCTCAGTTGTATATAGGTTTGAAAGAAAGCCATACATTTTTAATGAGAGATTTATCTTTTAAGAAAACTAAACATAAAAAGAAAAAAAACACAAAACTATCATGAGAATTTTTCACAATTTAAATATATTTTACCACTAATCTCTAGAATATAGTGAAAGCAATTTTAAAGAGTTAATAATCTGTTTTTCTCTTTGCCAGCACCACACACCCATAGTAGGCTCATATACATCCACACAGGAATATTGCTAAATTAATAACATTCCAATTATTCTGTACGTGATATTGATTGTCTACACAGAAATGAATGTTTTCCAGCAAAACTGAATGTAAATTGGAGATGAGATTGGTTACTACTCTTTTTTTTCAGCCTGCTTCCATAAGAACAATGACTGAATGGAGACTCAAAGGTTTTTATGTTGTAATAACCATATTTACTAAAATCAATAGCACGGGAGAGGAGGCAATAATGCAGGCTAACTGAAGGAAATGAAATCAGACACAACAGGAGAGGACAGAAGTGAATAAGGTGATTTGTATTGAAGAGTAGGCTTTTCATTAAGCACAGATTCTTTGAGTCTTGGCTTGCATCTTTTTTTTGTTTTTGGAGCACCTTTTTGTTTTTCAATAATAAATACTCTGTATCAGCACTATCTCATGATTGCTATTGTCCTTAACAAAATAAGTGACTCATTATGTATTTATGTGTGTTTTATATCTACATTAAGCTCTATATACTCACACCATGGATGAGAGCTTATGTTTTCTCTTACACATAGCCTTTTCTCTCAAGTTTCAACCATTACTTTTTTTTTTATTTATCCTCTCTGTTCATCAACATTATTACCCCCTTTTCAGTTCTTAATTAAAGCACACAACCCCACCCCACTTTCCACATCAGTTCTGAGACCCCTGTGCAGTAGGATTATAGGATTACACCAGTAGGGTCCATGCCTGTGAAAGCCCGCTGTAGCAACCAGCGTACAGCCAGGAGCCCCGTGGCACAAAGGAATTCTGGGTGGAATTCTTCAGGAGGACTAACGGAGCCGTGGCCTTTGTGAACAGCACAGCAGGTCTCTGCCGGCATCTGACTGCATGTTTCCATACTGAACTACAGCAAGAGAGTACAGAAACGATTATCCATGTATTCAGTGAATTGGAATTCCATTAAGTTGGAATGCCAAAATTGCCCCCGAAGAGGTACGTGTATGTGTGCACTCGTGGTGAGGCGTGGGGGGCAGTTGGGGTGGGAGTTGCTGTTTGCCCCCTTAAGTGTGGCAGAATTAATAAGACTATTACCTCAACAATTACCGCTCTGTGCAACACCCAGGATTCATTTCTGTGGAAATTCGATGCCACTAATTAAAACTGTTGCCATCGCTCTGGCTTGAGAGTGATTGTCTCAGAAGATACATTCCCCACCGAATTACAAAGGCAATTTTATGAGTTGGAAAACTGAGAGCAATTATTTTAACAAGCATAAAGCATTTTCTATCGAGCAGCAGTCCCGGCTGATCTAATATTAGTGCTCGTACTATAAGCAGAAAAATAAAGAGTGAAGCCAACACCAGAAGAAAATGAGGCTCCTTCCTCAGGAGGCTGTAAAGCAGGGAGGTGTCGACCTCCTGCTGCTACTCTCTGTGTGGTCACAGACTGTCTGGCCATGGCCAATGTAGCAACCATTTTTACAGGATGCACGCACACACACACACACACACACGTGTATAAGTGCACAATATATTAAGCAAAGCATACACACACCAGACAGAAAGACACCACTTGAGTGTGTGTACGTGTCTAGAGCTAAGGTCTAATTTAGACTACATAATGTGTCTCTCTTTCAACAGAAATTGCTGTATCATAATGACTCACCTACACAGAACAAAAACAAAAATAAAAACACTGGATTATTCCTCTCTGCACGTATACTTTGTTTGCACAAGTGTGGTTTAGAAAGGTTTGCCATTGCATATAAACTGGAAGACCACCGGCTGTTTTCTGGAACAGATGAACACTGGTGGCCTCAAACAGGCTTTGCATCATATATTCAAGTGTGCATGAAATGCAAGACGGGAGGATGGATTTACATTGACCTCAAAACTCCTCCACCTCACCCAAATACAAAAAGATTGTAGCTATAAAGTTTTCATTTCTATCCAAATGTTTTTTGTTGTTGTTATTTCTTGAGCACTAATGTTTAAAATTCACCCTAAACTGTTCTATATATTGCACTTCAGGTTTCATTTTGTTGGTATACCTTTTGATTATTAATCCACTTTGTGCAAGCAGAATACTTACAGATCTTACATCTATCCTGAGTTTGATTCTGTCTGTGTTTTCACATGTCTCTCTACATCAGTAATTACCCTGGCATTAACAACCAATGCTATAAATCCCTGCTGCAATTAAATATGTTTTGACGCAAGGGATCTCTCCAAACTTATCATTACTAGTGTGCAAATTACACATATACCTCTGACATGCGCCCCCAATTAGTCATTTTGTACTCTTAATTAAGCAGCATTAATCTTGTGTGTATGTAGAAGCTGTGAGCTGAAGCTGGCGGCACCACAGGATGAAATGAAATAAAAGGGCGGAGGTGGTGAGGGTGCACTGGAATGTGCACATTGGGCCTGGGCCTGGGCCTGGTATATTGTGTGCTATGTCACGCTTCAGTACACATAGACAAGGAGGTGATTAGGAATACACTCAACTATATAAACATATGTACATTATAATCTCTATTGGATATAGGCTGGCATTCTGAGACAATAATATACAAGTGATTGTCTTGATTAGAATTAAAACATGGGAAATCCTGACTGTGATCTCATGCTATTTTCTTTGCCAAAGAAAATTCGTATGCAATTCACTTTCCATATCAGCGCCTGTCAGCGGAAAATACATACATCAACTTATAAACTGTGACTTTTTGGACAAGGCTTGAGCAGTATGCTGCCCATCCTTGCCAAAACACATGAGAGATTCCTCTGCACATCCAGTCCACACATATTCATCAGGCCTCCCACCTATAGTCCAACAGTGTCCCTTCATCCTCCATTATATTTCCAATTAGAGTGGATTTTCAGGATTTAACATCATTTTCCCTGGTACAACCTACTGTTTACACTGCCAATGTCTCTATGGGCATCACTGAATTTTTCAAGCCTGGGAAACCATTAGTGGCAGCCAGGGAGACGTACTGTCACATATACAGAAATGGAGCCTCTGTGCTAATATGACACAAGGTGGTGTGTTTCTGTTAGTAAAAGCCTGAAATGAGGAGGGTGTGCTTCAGATCCCAATAGCCATATGAAAGTTTATAATTTTACTCTGTATGCACTTTGCAGCCACGTAAGAATATATATGCACAAATTCATATACAAAGAGTAACACTGCTTAAAATCATGTGTTAAAAAAAAAAACATTAATTAAGACATGAGGTGATATAATGCAAAGTAATAACATATAAGGAATTACCCTGTGTATACTGCACATCAAGATCAGATTTAGACAGAAAATAATTTTCTCTGGTAAATGGATCTCCATGTACCGTAGTATGCATGGAAAAGATATACAGTATGTAACAAGCTGTTTATCTGACTCTGTCCTCAGTCTCCTGCACATCTGGCCCTTAAATTACAGCTGCTGAAAACGAGGAGAAATTTACAGTGATCTTGACAGGGTTTCAGACTGGGCACAGAGCCCAGTCCCCCTGCCTCACACAGCCTTGGAGCCCTGAACACACATGGGGGCCATTATTTGTAAAGTAGCTGCGGTGGCACCAGGGAATGATTTGAAGGTAGTGTGTGTGTGTGTGTGCGTGTGTGTGTAAGTTGGAACATGCAGCCCGAGTATGTTTACTCTCTGTTATCACATCCACACATCTCCAGTAAGTGGCAGGGAGAGAGTGTGCCGTGTCGAGGAGGAGATATGGGGAGATTATTGTGCTGTTTAAACCCCAAACTCTCCCACCCACTTCTCTCTCCTTGAAAATGGATTATCTTTTCAAGTATTGTTAAGCACTTGAGTGAAATGTTCACACACACATTTATCTCACTTGTCGTTTGCCAGTGAAACCCTGCCACATGTGTTTATTATAGCGGCAGATAAAGTACAACTTAGAAAGTCTGCTTGGGTAGTAGAGAGATCTGGAGGTTAATAAGTAATACTGGAACACATGTAAAAACAGAACATTAAATAACACATTAACCTGAGGAAATACAGTGAAAACGTGTGTAAGCAAAGCCTCAAAACTCGATGGACATGAAAGAAAAAAAGACTTAATACAAGAGAACCAAAAGAAGGGCGGGGGGTGATACTGTAATAAGGGAAAAGGGATAATATCTCTGGCGTGCAGCCCCACAGTAAAGCCACTGGTTGGTCATGGCTCTGGGCTGTAGACGGACCGTCTCCTCACAGTGCTGGGTGAATTAGGCTGTGGTTCCTCTGAAAACCTCAGCCAGCCTCAGCAATGTGCTAAACCCAGACGTGACTTATGGCTACCCACCAGAGATTTGGCCTCTGGACCCAGGACTTGCACCGCAGAACGGAAAGGCAAAAGAAATTTCATCACAAACACCACAAAAAGAAAGTGGGACAACGTATGACATATGTACTGCTATGGTAAGCTTCATATAATTGTACTAACCCCTCCGGACTGAGTATGGTGTAGCTTTGCCAAAAGGCACAGTTTGGAGCAGCGGCTGTCCGGCCGTGTTCACATTCGTGGTCTGCTGGTCAGTGCAAAGCCACAGGCCAGAGATGTTCTCTTGAGGTCTCATGACCACAGCTCCAGGGGATACTCCCAAGTAGGACAGCTATGAGTACCAGTGGTTGGAATTGGTTTGAGAACATGATTTTCTTTTAATATAATGCTTGCTATTCCAAAGTTCCCCAAATAAAGGATTCACCAAATCCTTGAAAGGAAAATTATGTGTACTTCTAGGAAGACTGAATAATGGATTACACCAAGGTCATTCTCATCGTACATGTGCCACAACGTGAGAGTACTCCGTGTCTCTACAAATACTACCAAAAGTACTGTATAGTGGAAAAAGAAAAGACACAAAAAAAGTTTCCTTTCCAGTCGCAAGGCCACAATTAAGTCATTATATAACAAGTAAAACCACAATGTCAATGCTGTCTTCAGCCTGCTCTGCACGCACTCCAGAGTGACTCTAATGTTCTCTCCTTGTTAAAACATGTTCTGATAGTTTAATACACAACTTTGAATGTAAGCTGATATAGGACTCTTGCTCTTTTTCAAGTGCCACTCATATCACAGAGGGTAACGCTCAGTTAATCAGACTCTGTTTGTGCATCGTGCTTTCCCGCTTTCCATAACTTCTGGTTTCTAGGCTCCAGCTATTTGATGTCATGCTGTGTTATCATGCTAGAGTTAGCCTCAAGACATTAAGTGACTACTTTTTTACTGCCTGAGTCCTACCTGGGACAGATACTCATTAAAACAATTGTATAACTAATTGTACTCTCCTTAGCATCGGCCCATTTTTAATGAATGTGAGGTTATGATTTCCAGTTTATCTCCAGAGGCAATTTGTTAGTCCTTATGCTTGACATAAGAATTATTCACTGTCCTTGATGAGATTTACAGTTTAATTTGCAGCACACAGTCATTTATTGATCTGGAAAAGCTTATTAGCAATCCCTTCCGCGTACTCTCTCAAAACATGTATCTGTCATCCCTCACGTGAAGCAGCAGGTTCCTTTGAGAATCTATGGCTTTGTCAGGTACACTGTGGGGAATTAAAGAATACCCTGCCACAATACACGGCTGTCTAGTCTGTACAATACACATATTGACACTTACGGCTGCGGGGTCCGCTCACACCATGATGCATTTTGTGGAGATCATACCCTTTGTCTCATTCTGTGTGGCTAATTTGAAGAAAAGATACGCTTGCCATAACAACCAAAACCTGGAGCAGCCACTGTCATCAAGCTGTATGCTCTCACTGCTTTAATTCTGTAATTCTGTTCATTACTGACTAATAAAAAGCTGTCACTTGCTCACATGCCATGAATCCCCATCACTTCCGAAAGCGTAACACAAAAATAGGAAAGAAAATGTATATGATGTGATTTTTGATCCATCCAAACCACGACTACATCTGTACCACACAGCAATCATCCAGACCAATCAGTGGTTCTGCACAGCTCACAGAAGCTTACTTTTGATCTCATTCGTTTGTATTAATATGCCAGACATTTATTAATTTTTTAGAATCACATGCCATATGTTTGAATTCACAGGAAAGTGTTGGGAACTGCTGCAGGTTGGTCTGGAACCATGAATACAATTTTGAAAAGTACATTTTATTATTGTTTAATTCAATTAGGGTTTCTAGTGCTGTTGCCAATCCCCTACTTCAATCAAAACTGAACCCAAAGTACACAGAAACAGCAGAAATGAGAAGAAATATGTGAGAGGGAGGAGGAAATGGACATGTTATTTCACTACTCTAATGAAAAAGCTTTTGAATGAACGAGGCACAAGCAGCAGCCCTCACTGGTTAAAGCTGAGACAAAGTCGGGGAAGAAACACTTCAAATGGGTGTGATCTGTGCAAAACCAGTGAAACTTTGACTACTCAAGGTGACTGAAGTCTAATTCTGACAAATCATATATGAGGAAACCCACCTCTGAATTTTGGCTGATTCAGCTTTACTTAATTTACCTGAAAGACGTGATGTCATCGTTTCAAACCATCACAGACTCATCCTTGCTTTCTGTTTGGATTCCAAAACACCCATTTATACCTGATCATTTATATTGCTTCAGACTAACACTTTTATTGGCCATCATCAGTCTTGCTTAAAGCAACCATGCATTAGAGATGGGGTTGCTGGGGGGAAATTGCCCTAGTTTGATAATGAGGCCTGCAAGAGATAGGCTGGTGGTGGTGGGTGGGCTTGGGGAAAGAGACTCAGTAATTAAACTGAACAGGTAATTCATTCAAAGAGAAGGCAGTGCATGAGAATGTGACAAGCAGTGAAGATGAAGCTTAATTGCAAATGTTGGCTGTAGCTGAAATGAATTGTTCTTACTGGGGTATCCGTCTTAGCAGAGGCCTCGCTGTGAGGATGAGTTTATCTGTGAAGGCCGCTACAGCTTTAACTTTATGTGTGTGTGAATACAAAATATGTCAGTATTATTTATCTCATGTTCTTAAAACCTATAGCACAGAGGAAATGATGCCAATACTGTACACAGCAGAAATCTATGTCTTTTCTTCTCTCAACATGGATTGTCCAATTTATACATTGAAATGATTTATCTAACACCTCTCAGGTTTGTTTATTGACCAGTTTGATAATATAAGCTTACAGTATATAATATAATGACAAGGTGAATTTCTCCTTATTTTCATCTTAAATCTTCACTATTGTTTATAACGGACCTATTCAATGGCACTCTACCTGAGCATGGAAAACATTAACACTAAATTTCTCTTCATTTATGAAGGTAGAAGTTCACTAACCACGTGAAAGATCTCTTCTGTCAGTTGTGCATCTTGCCATGAATGCTGAGTGTATAGGCGATATTCAGAGCAGTGCTCAGTGTCGCTGTTAAATGACGCTGACCTTTGACCTTGTAAATAGAAACTATCATTACTTTTATCCTATCCTATTAGACATTTTGTCATAATCAATTGTGTCAAAAACCAGCTTTGTTAAGTGCAGCTACCTTGACCTCTGACCACCAAATTGTAATCAGTTCATTCTTGAATCCAACTGGACATTTGTATCAAATCTGAACAAACTCCCTCAAGGCGTTTGTGAGGTATCGCATTCGTGAGAATGGGAGAGGAATGGATAGACAACCCGTCACTGGCACAGAGGCATTCATATGGAGGAATGTCTTCCTGAATGTCATAATAACAGTCCTGTGATATCTGAGACTTATTGAGCCCTGAACTAAAATGGGTTAATGTGATTAACTTGACAGCTCATTCTCTTTACAACCTGAGAACCATAATCTTGTGACCAGTGTTGGGAGATGCCAATGTGAATAGCTAATGGTCGCAATTTTTTAAGAGTCCACAGAGGAATCTTGTGTCTCAATGTCTTAGCTATTTTGCTGGACAGCAGGGGGAAATAACTTAAAATATTTTTATTACCTAATTATTCTTCCCATAAATCACTGGATGCATATAACAATTATTTATGCTGTTGTGAGAAACAAATGGAAGAAGTCCTTCACTGCTCTCCTCGGTCAAATATAGCATGTGTACAGATATTTTTCAGCGCACAGTACTAATACAAAAACACATATTCAGACCAGTTCTCTGCTGCCAAAACTGTAAAATAGGAGAAAAGTGAGAAATAGGAGAATAACAGCTGTAAAATGCAGAGGATAACTCAAACACGGAGTCCCATATGAAGTAACGGATTTACTGAGTTTAATCCCTTATCAAACAGACTATACAATGAAGCTAGGCCCTAATCTAGAGGAATTCACAGTCCATTTCCAATGTTTGGGCAGAGTGGATCCACAGGGGTGTCCTGGCCTATCACTGCTATAACCTTGAGTAGGAATCCAGCTATTTCATCCACAATAATTGCTCTTATTACCAAGAAATAAGTCCGGTCTGCACTTATTTCATGCTCAGCTGAAGACTTCTCTCATATGCTGAATTAGTTTGCTCTTTAGCCTAACAGTGACTGAAAATAAAATGTGCAGTTCTTCGAACAGCAGGCCAGAGAATCATGTTGGATTTGAAATTTCCATGCCATGTAAGCTTTTTCTAGATCTTCACATCCACAAAGCCACAACCAGGTGATAAATTCCATTACATTGGTTTACATTTGCAGGGTTCCACCATGTTCCCCGCATGCTACACACACTGTAGTTTCTTTAATCACCACCAATGGAGGAAAAAATATACACACAGGACAAAACTAAATTTATGTGACCAAAACTCGAGGCATTTGAAAGTGGTCAAATTTATTCTGGACAACAAATTAAGCGCCGCTCTGTTTCAGAGAGAACCCTCGTTTGCTTTTTATCTGTGAATAATTAATTCCAGGAGCTGGAAATATTTAGCTATTCATGACCTTGATAGTGGGCACATTAAAGAGGGGAGCATTTGCTAAACGTGAAATTATATGCGACTAGAAAGGCGTAGCTACATCACTGGAGTCACCCCAGAGTAAACAAACGAGTTCAGCAAGCAGAGGAGGGATTACCATATCTCCACTTAACTTATTTTATCCTGTGAGAATCATCAATATTAAAGGGTAAGGAGAGGGAGAGAAACTGCTGAGGTGGGCTTTTAGCAGCAGGGTGAACCACTGTGTTTAAGGAGAGAGATAAATGAGAGATCTCCCTGGAATCTACAAAGAGAGTAAACATAGCCTTTTTATCTTTTCTTTTCACCGTACAAGGTCTCTTCGTTTTGAAATGGTTTAACAGATTTTGATGTCACAGCCATCTTTTTTCCCATCCACCTATGCTGTTGAACTGCCTGTGATAGTTAACTTGAATGCCACTTTGCTTGGTTTTGTGTAATGATGCCGAAATGGACACGCAAATATTGACAAGATGGTTTTTACATATTTTCAGCTGTGCTAATGTTTTTTTTATTAATTTAATAATGGTTGCATTCTGCAGCTCATTGCAGTTGTGACACTTAATGAGGGTAATTCTAACTGAGGAGTGACCTGTGCTTGTTCGCCTTTAGGCTAAAAGCCAGTAAATGTGCTGTGCTCGCCTGTCATGATGGTGTAGTGTATACTGTATGGAGGTAGATAACGCCTCGGGGCTGTCAGACTCAGCATGGTGTCTTTGTCACGTAACTGACCCTAACAGGGCAGAAGGCAAACTGCTGGTCTACGGACTTTACTTCACTTCACCTGTCAGTACAAAACCTGTGACATTATGTAGCCACAAACAATAAACAAACTTAAAAAAAAACATTATTGGGTACTTTTTTTACATGTTATATGTTACACAAAGCCATCACTCTGTTTCCTTTCTGTAAAGGGGGATATGAGGGTCCTGTGCACATCTGTATGCCTTCAAGCTGCTAGACACATGCCAGTTTGGGCGGACACGGCTCAGGAGGGGGCCTCCAGCTACCTGCCAACAACCCAGCCCAGCCTCCAGCTGATATTAGTTATCGATATTTTACTGGCTTCCATTAAAACTTTAAGAGGCTGCGATTAGACGCAAAAACAAAGGAGATCCTTCATGAAGTGAGGTCACGTGGGGTTGTAAAAGATGGCTTTAAAAGGCTTTATTTAATGATATAAAATTCGCCCTGGTGTGTGAAGCTGTGGGGTCGGACAGCTATAAGGAAGGAGCTTCTGTGCTGTGGTCTTCTGGCAGCTCTTATGGCCTTAAGCCACAAGGATTTCAACATGGGTGAGTACCATTTGCTGCACGGCTGCAATCCAGAGAGCTTCAAGGGGCGCTTAATGTTTTACCCTGGTAATCAAATATCATACCGATAATGAGTGGATTTCTATGCAGTACAACTGCAGTGTTACAAATCCATCTTGTTGCAAGTTGAAACATTTTCAGCACAAGCCTAACTGTCTGGTTTCCCAAAATGTCCACCATCTATATAAAATGTATATCTGTCGAGATGTGCATGATATGCCCATGTATATACGCCATATCGATTTCCCTGCTAGATGCTAGACTTGTGAATATATGTACTTATATCTATTGATGCCTCTGTGTGAGTGTTTGTCTCCATGTAAATGTTTTTAGATGCTTGTGTGTTGTATTGTTCCTCGCAGCGCGTGGGCCAAGGTTGGCATGGACACCGTGGAGGAGGTCTCTTCTGGCATCATTTCCATGTCCTCTGACCACTGTCATGACAGGGAAGCCACAATGATGAGGAATTTTAGTATTGCGGTTACAGTAACAAGAGGAGGCCACAAACAACGCCCCTTGGTCTCCATTCCTCCTCATTCAACTCTCCTCATTGTTTTCCCCATTATATTTTCTCTTACTTACTTAATATTCTTTCCTTCCTCTGTCTCTCTTGTCTTTCAGTGTCTCCTTCCTCTGAAACACCCACTGAAGCCCTTCAGGCTCTGGGTAGTCTGAACATTATCATCAGAGGCCATGTGAGGTTGAGGTGAAAGATGAGCTTCACACAAAACAACTATGACAAAGCTGTCTGTTATTGTAGCTCGGAAACAATGGCCTCATACAAGCCTCTGCAGTTACACTGACATTAAATTCTAAATAGCTGTATTTTTCTTTATTTCTTCTTTTAAAAGCAGGTCAGCTTGCCCTAGATAACCTCAGTGTAAGTGTTAGTGCTGATTCTATCAGAGGGAGAGAAAAATATTTTAAAATAGGTTAAAATAATGTGTCTGTGTTATATCTTTTTGTGTGTCCAATGTGCACTCATTTGTATCTCACACACACACAAATACACAACCACAAACTACATCACATGCATTTGACAACACTATACTATCAATGGTATTGTAGTTACTGACTGCACCCCATGAATTAAGCTTGTGATGCTTCACTACCATTGTTCTAAGTATATAGAGAAAATGTTGATATTAGAAAAGCGCTTTTCTTTCATTTTACTACAAACCGGCACCTTTATGCTCTTCCCAATACAGTCCGCACTTCACATACCAGCATTTATGTTATCATTTCATCATCGCGCTGTGATTGACAATGCACATATTAGTATTCTGTCAGGGCTGGTATGGATGAATGGAAAAAATTAAGTGGGATTGTAATTAAATGTTTTACGTATGCATTAAATGTATTTAAACTGCTCAAAGGTAATTTCGGTTTGCACTTTTATGGCTTCTCCTTGGTCCATGCCAGTGGATCCCAGAATGAGACACTGAGCTGGCCGCCACACCAGACACTGTGTCTTTTACACAGCAACTCGCTCCATCCCTCCACCTTCTGTTCCACATCCCCTGTTGTTCTTTTTGTCTTTGCATCACTGGTCTTTCTCTGTCCTCTTCCTCTCTTTGCTCTGTTTTCCTCCTCCTTTCAATCCTCTCAAAATGTCCCTCACCTCCATGCTTCCTTCCATTAATTGCACAGCTCCCCGTGTGCTGTTACCATTCCTTAGGGAGGTTCTGCCATGAATAGCCAGCCTTGGAGGTTGGCTCTCTGGCCCAGCACCACGTCCCATTTGGCTCAGCTATGGTGGAAAAGCCGAGTGGCGACCACATAATGACCAGTGTCTGAGGGCCTGGCTAATTTTTCACGTTCAAACAGGCAGCTGACTACTAGGCCCAGACAAGGGCTAATGTAAGGTTTGTCAGTGCCCTCCAGGGGTCATAAAACATGGCAGCCTGAGCCTCTGATCTCTTTTACAAAACTTACACCGAGAACTGCAGGACAGCCTTTAGTTGTGGCAGTGACAGATTTACCAAATCACATAAAAGTGTCAGACACATTTTCCAAACAACTTCTTTATAGTGAGTTAGGTATTATGAGCCTTCCAGTGTGTTTCTGGAGAGATAAAATTGAGTCTTAAAGGGATTTTTTTCCCTTTTCTCTTAGCAATTAATAATATATGCAGCCAGACTTTTTAAGAGGAAAAAAACAAAGACAAATCCTTATCAAATGAAATTATATCAACTTTGCATGACATGATGACATAAACTTTTGGAATAGTTTTCTGAATAAATGAGTAGTTATGTGTTTCAATGAACACATCAGTTTTTGGGTGATTCAATGTATCCTGTCTGTAGCTCTGCTCTGACCTCATCTTCAACAGCTCTGAGGCAGGAGAAAGCCACATTATTTCCAATCCTGCTTTCTCTCCTTGTGGTCAGTTCACCCTTGTCAATGTAATCTGACAGCCAGGGCTGTTACTCTGGATCCCGGCCTGTTTGCTGTAGTTCCCCAATGAGCTTTTATTTACATTTTCCTCTGACCCGAGCTCCCTATACAGAGCAGCTGCAGGCCTGTTCCTTGGGCTCTTCCCACTCCTTTACCATTAGTGACACTGCTGTTGGCTTGACTCTATGTGGTTTAACGTCAACAGGCTGCACACAAATCATTCAGCCAACAGGCAGAATGATAACCATCCTAAATGTATTAGCAGCACTACAGTGCTGGTGTTATGATGTATTTTTTTTTTATTTTTTAGGCCAACTCGGCATCACCTTCAACAACTACTTTGCATGGCTGGCTTTTAGTTAACTGGAGAAAATTACTTCTGTGACGAACATTTGATAAAAACGTTTTTGTGGTTCAATAATCTTCATTAATAAACACCACGCACTGCTGTGTTGTGTTAACCAAAGACTTATCCTAGAAACCATGTAAAAACCCCATGGTCTTGAGGACAAGAGAACCAGAAGTGCAACAGTGCTAACTAATTTCCAGGACTGTAGCACTCTCTCATCTCAGTGCAGTATGGAAAAGGAAAGGTAATATGGTTTTGGAAGGTAGTGCATCCCAATTGTTTAATGCAGGGTTGGCTACAGTGGGTGTGATTGAATTCAGACTTTAAATAGGTTAGCAGGAATAAAGCCACTAACACAAATGTGTTGTGTTGTCTAGATGCACTAATTATTTGTAGGTATAAAAAGAATAAGGAATACAGATGAGCTGGAGTAAGAAAAATAGACCACCTCTGTGGTGACCCACATAATACATTATGTAGATGAAGGCAATATTCATTGTGTGTGTTGTGTAAGTTTTTAGTAAGTTCACAACACAACTGTCTAGATTCATTTCCTGTGTGTGCATGCGCATTACTCTCCCCTTTATGTCTTCGTGCATGCAGTGGTTTGTGAAAGTACCAGAAGGAGTAACACAAATCCACACTGTAGTTATAGCATATACACAGTATGCCAGTTACATCCTGTTGCCCAAGAAAATGTTGTTTACTCTTATCTTCATGATTGTGAATAACCATCTTTACACCATTTTGTTGTGTTCACATGTGTGGGCTGAAGATTTGTTTTACCACTCAAATATGAAGTGTTTAGAAAATACACTTATATTTGCTGTGACAGGATAAGTTAAGACAGGTCAGTGTGAGAGTCACTAAATGACTGAACATGGTTTGCCAATTATACTTTATATTCATCATCATCACTTATTGTGTTTTACTCCATTAATGTTTAAATAAGCTAACAGGCACCACAATATAAATCAATGGGATGAAGACAAATGTCCCTACAATGACGATTAATTAATTGCTGACAAATGTGCTTTATCATACAGATGCTGTATTTTTCCATTAGAAGCAGTATCATGTTTCCTAACAGAGAGAAAATGAAACTGTAAATTGCTGATGTGAGGTTCCTATTAGTGACATATCAAATTCTTAATAAGGCATCGCACGCAGGAGATGTGATATCACACACACAAAAATCAACTACTGCAACGTGAAAAGCCCTTCATCTCTTACTAGAAATGTCTGTCTGTGGCTTTCCTGTGTAAGGATCACAGACCAGTTCTCAGCTTCTGAATGAACCTGGACTTTTTTTCTTGAGGTCTTCTAATGAAAGCCTGTTGTTACTGCTATACAGGATGTAGAGCATTAGTATCTCCACGTTCAACTTACATATACACAGGTCTGTGAAAGTACCCTGTGGTTAAGTCTAAATTTTCATGTTGCTCTGCCATAATACCTTGGGGTGACACTCAATTACTTCTAGTGTTGTCTTCTAAAGCTCAAAGAACATTGTGAGAGAGGTTTTATATGTTTATTAATTTTTTTTTTTTTTCTGGGCAGTTGTAATTTCAGAAATGCTTTGCATGCACTGCACATTAATATCAATCTCTCAAAAGAGCCAAAGAGTGCAGATAGTCTTTCATAAACCTGCCAATAAAGTGAAACACTCAAGGGGGGAGTGTGCTTTCTGACAGTGTGCTCCATGTCTCACAAAAGGACACCCTGCTTATTTAAGTTGGCATGCTGGGGTGTAAGGAGGGACTAGGACACCCTCCAAGAATCAAATGAGGCAATTTGATGTTGCTTTGTTGATGACAAACAAATATTGTGCATCATAAAGGGATGTAATCATTTGTGGTTTGAAAAAATGTTGGATATTCAGATGAATATGATATATGTAGTCGTACTGAAGAGCGTATGGGTTTCTCATTGGCCCTGGTAGTAGAGAACGGCCCAATGATGGAGTTGTGTTACGCCAGTGGCTGGAAATCTAATGCAAATATGACGCAAAAGAGGGCAACCTAAAGAGGAGTTTGGAAAAAGAAAGGATAGTTACACCACTTCTGGGTTTGTGGCTGCACGGTAACTGCCAAAGCTGAGACAAACCCAGCAATTCACCCAAATTTTACTCTCTTAATTCATGGTATCTCTAGCAGATAGCTGCACCACAGAGAAATAAACTGAAAGAAATTTACACATGCACGCACAGATACACATATGGTAAGACACTCAATGGAAGATCCTGTTATATGACTTCTGCAGAGTAGGAACACAGTTGTTGCACGACTGAAAAGTGGATGGTTATTAATGGAATGGACAAGTACTTGATTCGACATATAATTCTTAACCTGTTTTTGCATATGTGTTATGTTATTTTAGGAGGGGAAAAAGTAAGATGTGACAAAAAGTTTTACTGTCTGAGGCTTCTGATGTCTTCATTTTACTTTTACTTTTACTTTCACCTTGTCATCATAGATCTCAGTGAAAGGAATTCTACTGAGAGAAAATGTTCAAGTCTACATTAATATAAGCAGAAACACAAATACTGTTAACCAAAGTAGTCAGTTGATAAATCAAATACACAGCACATCCTAAGTTATGGTTGTAGGAACAAAAAACAGCTTTGAGGGGAAAATACATAGAAAAAAAGGGACATCATCAGCATTAGTGATGGAAGAATCACATCCAGCCCTGGACTTCCTGCACTCAGTGCTGATAGTCATACAGGTCCTTTATTAATGCAGAGAAAAACTTAACTGGACTGAGAAATGGAGAGCAGGGTAGAAGCTGCTGTACAAAAGATTGTGGTCATCTATCACACGTGTTCTGCTATGCATTGTCCATCTGGTCCGCTGGTATCGCAATGCTGGGCAGTTTGAGACAATGGAGGACACCATCGACCATCGTTTGTGAACAACAAAGAAGTGATGGACACAATCTGATTGATGGAATTGGTTCCTCTCACTGCTGTTTCTGTTGTTGTCGTTGTGGTTATTGTAAAAAAAAAAAAAAAAAAAAAAAAAGTCTCTTTATAGTGTACAGTCTTTACATCCTGATTGATGAGTCAACAATTAACCATTAAGTTGTTGTTATTATTAGCTGGTATGTGCATTGGCTAAGTCGTCCATAGATTTAATAACAGTGTTTTGAAATGGCAAACAAGGCTTTGTGCTATATTTCTGTATTTTACATAAGGAGGTGTGCACAGTACAAAAAGCCTCATGTTGAACTACAATTTGGGTGCAAAGGTGAAAATGTGCTTTTTGGATTTTTTTTTTTTTTTGGAATTTGCATTTTGGAGATATGACCTGAGGTTTTACTACTTGAGTATTGGTTTCAGTAAAACTGCTTTAAAAATGCACTACCACTGCCACTTCCATGTCATCAGAACTGTATAACCACCACTGCCAACATCAACATGCTGTCCAAATATATTTTTTTTTCCTAAAGGTTTTCAAATACAAAATAGTTGATAATTCTAGAGCCAGGTAGTGACTAAATGTATATTTTTTCAAAAAGAATTAAAAAGCGAGTCAATATAGTGGGATGCAGTGACAGAAAAGCATTGCCAAACAACCGAAGATAAAGATGTCTACCACACTAATGAGAACAATGGACCAAACTAAAACACACTGTAGCTATAGCTAGTCACACATCAATGATCCAAAAATGATCATAGCTCAGAGAACTCTTCTCAAGAAAACACATGCAAAGACACAAATCTACTCAGAAAACAACTTCATCAATTTGAGAACGCATGTCCTGTAAAAACTCACACCTGCAACTTTACAAATGTGATGCAAAACCTCAGTTTTCTCAGAAACCACCCTGTACTTCAGATGTGCCATGTCTTTTGGTTACAGAACTTGTACAGCACCACTGACTTCCTTAAGCATTTCCATCAAAGGCTAATCTCAATATAGCATCCCATTAGTTGACTGCTGTGATTTGATATCTCAAACTACAAAAGATTGGTTCAGATTAAAGACAGACAGAGACAGCTAGAGGGAGGTGGACAATGAAACCGTCAACCTCAAAGGACACACATATTTGTTTATGTCTGCATGTGCGTAGATTTTCTGAGTATGGGAGGAGGAGGAGCTGTCAATAGCTTGTCTCATCTGCAGGCAGGCCCTCTATCCGTCAGGGCCTAAGTAGTTTTCCAACAGTACATTGACCTTGAGTGCCTGGTATCGATTTCCTGTGGTGTCGCACTGAGAGGGGTCGTTACCACATGGCCCCTGCCGTGGGGTGTGATCAGGAACAGATTCCTGAAATCCCGATGCGATGGTGATGGATAGCCAGCCTCTGCAGACCATCAATCCTCACCTACCGTAACCAGGGTGACACCTGCACTGAATTTATCATCATACAAGCTACAGACGTGGCAAAGACTGGGATGCAGTGCTACGGTGTGAAATAAAATTTCACACAGGTACAACCAAATACACATTCATACATGTGTACTATATCTGACCTTAGCAGCCATATCAATGCATTACCTCCCCCAACTCACGCCTGTCAGTCCTGTTGCTATGTATGGGGGACTTGTGATCAGAGCAAGGATAAAATTTTGATTGCTGATGTGACAAGATGATGTATGAGTAGATAACAGCGTGTCCAAATATAGTTTTTTAAACTGCATTTGAAAGCCATCCACACTAGCTTTCATTGTGATGTTGACTCTCTTTGTGTGACATTGTGAGGAGAGCAAACTGAGACAGGACAAACTGTTTTGAGACAGTTTTGAGAGAAAACAACAACACGACCTTACATGACCTGACCTTTGCACTAACAGCATCAGTTATTCAAAGCAAATAATGAAAAGAAAAAAAAAAAAACAGGATGAAAACCATTCTTTCTTACAGTGCCATTGGTGGTAACATAAGTATGAGAGGAAAAACATTTATTTTCCATGGTTAAAATTGTGCAATGATTCAAATTAAATAAAGACTGGTGTAAACATAAGCACCCCCACCCTTTTTCACATGTAGACTCTGTCTGTCTCTGTCTGTTCTTTTTGGTATCATATTTGTATCACATATTTTCTGTGTCCTTCATTTTCTCTCTGGGCAACAAGCACGACTATTACTGGTATTGTCTCCGAGGGAGCAGTCTCTGGTGCCATCCAGACCACAGCTCAGAGCCTCGACTGCCGGCCTCATGTGGAGGAGAGCGGCTTACAAGCTTTACCCACCAGGAGAACACTCCCTCAACACAATGCTCCTTTTCACAGAGTTCCTCCATAGGTGTCACTCAAACCCACCATGAGACTGAGCCAGAGGTTTAAGGGGCACACACACAGTTCAGCATACAGTGTGAGCACGCACACACATACAGTACACATTCGCTCTCACAGCAAAAGAGAGTAATGCAATGAATAGCTATAGCACGAAGCAGCACCCAGAGCTCAAAACCTCTCAATATGCAGATGCTTTGCTCCCAACATCCACACATTAGACGTGGATTAGGTTGCATCAAAGGATCAAGACTGTAATCAATTGTTTTTTTTGTATATAACTACTTTCATCAAGAGAAAACTTTTGATGAAACTGCAACATTTCTACAATCCATATTCATTTTATACTGTCAGTCTCCTACAATGTAATTGTCCACATCGTATTAAACATTCAGCATTTTACCAGACAATATGTAGCTGCGAAAACCTTTTTTTTTCTCTTTTGTTTTGAATTTTGTAATGCTGGTATTCTAATGCTTGTAATGTTTTTTCTTAAAAAAAAGAAAAAGTAACATTTCAACATTGTTCTTAAAGAGATACTTTGAAACGTTCCCCTTTGATCCATCTCAGCAGTTTGATTGAGAGCCAAAGAAGACAGGACTAATCTATCCACACACAGCCTTTCCGCACTTCACCATGCAGCATGCTCCAGAGCACCACGCTTTGATAAGAAGGCTTTGAATGATTCCTTAAACTATCGATTGGCTTAGAGATGGCATTCGACAGAACAAGAAAAAAAAAGACAAAAGAGAAAGATGCAATGAAGGGATTATTTCTCATAATACTTTAAAGGGAAGGGAGATTCATTCCCATTTGAATTACACTATTTGCTTTTATTTCCATGGAAATATGTTTGATTACAAATCTGAACCTTTTGTTGTACATAGGCAAAAACTAATCAAGCCCTAAGAGAATTTGCCAATTTAGATGCCAAAGAAAAAGTGATTCAGTGCGCAGAAAATATAGATATGAATACATTTAAGAAAGCACAACACTAATGGTAAAGGAAGGCCCTTAAAAATAGACCTATATTGGCATCAGTTTACATGTTTTCCTTCATATTTGTGGCTTCAGTGTGGCACAGTAAATACATAAATAAAGGAGTGGGGTTGGAGAGGTTGCAGTGGTTCTTCCTGTTTCCACTTGTGGTGTCCTTGTCCGTGGTCTGCCTCTGGCTGCGCTGGCTGTTGTAGGAGCAGCCTCCTTCTACCAGTTATTCACTCTGTGCACCACATAATTCAGCCTGGGAGGTACAGCTCACCCCCTTTAGCAAACTAGTGACAAGACGTTACTCATTTCCTCCACTACTTGTCTTTCTCTCCTTTATTTGTGATGGGAAAGAGTCTGGGTCATGAAGTTCTGAGATGTTTTTAATATGAGCAGAAGAATGGCAGTAACACAGCCAATCTTAGATACTGGAGTAATCCTTTTTTCTGTATCTTTGTGCCCTTACTACTCTTGTGATCCCTCCCTCTGTCTTCCTCTCTCCCCTCTCCACACTGACAACAATGTAATTTGAACTGCTCGTCCCAGGGGCCTAATTGTTTACTTCCTGCTCGCAGAATATGCAGCTATCGATTAGTTATCAGAACCTAATTGGGGTGCAGTCTCTCTCACCCTCAGATGTTCAAATCTATGATGGAAATGGCAGAAAGTAAATAAGCTAATAATACTTGTAAACAGTTTTGGCAACTTGCCCTGCCACCCATAACAATGCCCTATAATTTTCTATTCCTCTATTTTTTTACACCATCTGTTTATCAGATCCATGTAAGTGCTGGATCTCCCAATTTCTCTCTGTACATTATGTGCAGGAGGATTGACCTACATGTCTTTAAGCACCGGGAAGCCTGCACAGTTTTCTACACTTCTCAGCCTCCCTCAGCTCTCAGTTCGGCCTGGCCTCCCTGGAATATCGTGGGCGGCTCCGGCCACAGCTCCCACTGTGCCGGAGCACTGTGTGGAGCGCGGCTGGAATGGGAATAGACAGCTAATGGGCACTTAGAGAATGGTGAAAACATTTTCCTCTGGAGACGCAGTGGTTTGGAGATTTCTCAGTGGGACATGGCCCAGCCAGCGCCCTGTCGCTCTCAGCCTCTTTTTTTTTCTCCACTATGTCTACTGTATGTCTCACTATGTCTCTTTTTCAGCTCACTCGCCCACTTTGCCTCTCTTCATTTCACTTGGATTGCCCAAGGCTTGTCGTGTTTCATGTTTGGCTTATTCCAGCCTACAGCTTGCCTTTCCCTGTATTTATTTATGGTAAAATAACTGTTGGCATACCTCGGAGGTGAGTTGCCACACTTACACAACTACTGCTGCCATAATCCTGTTCAATCACTGATGTTATTCTGTTTTCTGAAACCTATACCTGCATCCCTATAAACTCCTCTATTTTTTCCTTCATCCTTTCCATGCCACTCTTTCACTGGACAGGCTAAGTTGGCAGACACTAAAACCGGTCTGCTTATAGCCGTCTAGGAGTTCAGAGTGGAGCGTCTTGCTTCATGTCCAGCAGCAGTGTCTGGTGATGGGTACTGGCTAGGCCCCAAGCCTCACGTCCAGTCCAGACATATGAGAATGCCGTTTGAGTCTGGTGTCACCCCAGGATAAGCTGAAGTCAGCTGCACATTTTCCGAACCTTTCGCTCTGTTTTCGACGGCATTGCTACGTCGCTGTCTTGTTTCCATCCCACCAACACCTCATATAAGTTTTGACCTTGGCTTTTATTTACAGTAGATTTTATGGTGTTTACTTTATACATTATAAAAAGTGTTTTGCTACTTATATTTGTGCTTTTCCTTACACTTAAAAGGTGCTATGCTTCATTTTTACCTTCATTAAACAGCTTCACAGTAATTGTGATGGTTACATACATAACTTGTAACTTGTTATGAGGGAGAATAGGCTCTCTGTCTTCCACCCGGTGTCTCTTGGCTGAAAACCAACCTTGCAACATCAGTGCAGTACCTGGCTGCTGACCCGGTGTCCCAGCAGATCTCGTCTCTGCACACCGCAACACAAATGCAACCCGTAACCCGTAATCTTTTGTTTATGACAGATAAGATACACGTCTAAACATCATATATATCATATGTTATATAACGTTATCCACCGCTCCATGCATTGCTTTTTCGCTGGCTTTGTCAAAAACAAATGCACATGTCCTGGAGGAGGGTAAGCAAAAGTCAGTCATACGAGAGAAAATACTTCCAATTCTGGCTTTAAAAGAAGTGATGCTTAAGTGACACTGTGATATATCTAAACACATTTTTATTTTAAGGGCTTTCATATTATTTGTGTCACTCAATTTTGTGTTTTGTAGAGTTTTCACTATAAGGGAACAAAGGTCCCACTTACTGTGTTCCCAGCACATACAATTCATGTTTGGAGAACTACACTGCTACACTGCTCAGCGCACCAGACATCTAGTATCACACTATATTCGTACCCATGCAGGCAATACAGGAACATACAAGTGTCACAGCCATCTAATGACTCCTGACTTCCCTGACTAGCACACTAGATGTTTTCTGCCACAGTACAGAATGTGCCACAGAGGGTTGTTGAAATGTAGGTGCTTATGCTCTGAGAGTGAAGGATATGTGTGCCTGTGGGAGGGAAGAAATCTGCAATGGGAGGCAGAAGTGTCCAAATGTGACCCCCTCAGCAGAACCATCCAACTCTAAAGGCTATCTAATTGACTGGCTGGTGCTCTCCTGCCTCCCTCTATCCTCCCCTAGTCCCTGTGGATAGCCATCAGATGGATTGTGTGAACTTGCCCCTAATCAAGACCCATTCACCACTAATGAGAATACGCTTAACGACCAAATAATGTCTGCGTGTGTGTGTGTCTGCATTCGTAGGTCAGCGTGTCAGTATGGTCGGGGGTACATAAACCTTGGACAGGATGGACAAGAAGTCTGGGAAAAAACACTATACAAAATTAACTATCAGGTAAAGAGCAGCTTTTGGAAAATATCAAGTATTGTTGAATGACTTGCAGCCACGTCTGTAGTTTTAATGAAATAAACTTTGTTAGCAAGAACAACATTAGACAACGTGGTTGAACAGACAAACAACACAAGCAGCTACAGAGTGTGTTTGTTGGCTTTTCATTCACAATGATGGATCATCTTTAGTGCTATGACTGAAACATCTCAAGAGGGGAATGAATGAGTTGGGAGGAATGGCGAAACTGATTAAAAAATGTTGAATGATTGCACATGCACATATGAATTGTCACATTACAGGCATACAAAATGGAAAATGTAACAAATCATGAAAATGGGCCATTTTTCAAAAAAAAAAAAAAAAAAATTGAAATCTAATTACAGTTGTGGTTTTAGTCTCAGGGGGGCCTCCTATCTGCAGTCCCTTTGACGACATCAGCCATTACAACTAGCTAAGAAATCACTCATGCCACTCTCTAATACTGTAGTTTGTCCTTTCACAGTGCTGATTGGAGATGGATGAGTGGTGACTTGACATGTGGCATAATAGTTTGCAACCAGAGGAGAATGGATTGTGACAGTGAACTTTTTCTTTCCTTTGCCATTATATTGATCTTCTCTGAACCTTAATTATGTAGTTGTACTTGGATAAAAGCTGACATGATCATAATTATTGGGACAGCAGATCTCAACAGTTTTGGAAGAAACTCAAAAAACAAAAAAAGACCTAATTTGTGGTATATAATATAATAATCAAGACTTCTTACTGTGTGTTTGTGTCAAAAGCAGACTGTCTCAACACAGCTGGGAAACTGGATGAAAACTAAAACTATGTCCTGATTTATTCAATAAAGATACTGGAAGTTCAGAATGTTACATAATATACACAACATAAAGCCGTCCACAATAGTAATGGGTGATAATGGATTTAAAATGTCTGCAGTCAAGAAAAGCAATACAAGCAAATATGTATGTGTCCAATAGATGAGGTGAGGCTAATAGCTCTATATGTCAAATAACAGGTGTTATAGTAGGCTAATTGTCTTGAGAACAGCACAGAGCATCTGGTGTGGGAACAGGTGCTGCCAACATGTACAAGTTAAAGATAAACATGTCGGACAATAAGTTAAGTAAAAAAAAAATTATTTATCTTTACTCAACTTCAAAACACAAATGATCATAAAAAGTGAACTAAAAGGTCTGTAAATGTGATTGTGGGGGAGCGAGGGGTTACTGGGGTGCAGGATATCACTCTCTGATCGCAGTCTCCCTCTCCATCACTCCACAATCTTTAGCTCATCCCCCCAGGAGGATCTTTTTAGATCTGTTTAAAATTGGAAACATGGAAGTCAGTATTTGACCAGAACTTAAATAGACCCCCAGGAATCTCCTTCTAGTACTGTTGAATGTGCTTGGTGTCCCCATGAGAGCACAGAACTAGACACCCATTAAAAAGGCCCCGGACGCCCATTTGCCAGTCTCCGATACCCCTTTAAGAGCACAGGATAGTGCTTTAAATGGGCTCTTTCCTAGCTGATTGTGTGTCATTTCTGGAGCAGATTAGACAGCAGGCAGCAGGGTCTTTGGTGGAGCAGCATGCTCCCCTCTGCCACAGGAGAGACGACTGAGAGGAGTCATCCATCACTGCTTTTGTGAGGCCCTTTCGCAAGGGGATGAGCAGCTAATGACTGCTCTCACCCCCAGCTCAGGCTGGGGGTGTAGCACTGTGCTATGTCTGGGCCTTCTCTTGGGGTACAGACTGAAATTTGGGGACTGGACATGATTTTGACTGTGTGACCGAAACTTGGGCTAAATGCAGAACATCCTCAAACGTTTTTTTGTCAGTGGCTCTGTGAATGGATGTGATCTTGAAGTTGGAGTGACTGTTTCTTGTTCAGCAGCACACTTCAGGGTTAAGCAGAGAACTGCTCTGGCTGGATTGTATTCTCTTCCTCCACACTGTGCGGGGGCCAGGGAGGGGGAAGGCAAACTGGAGATTTATGTCCCTCTGTGACACATGCTGCTCTAGGTCTCATGTTAATGGAAAATGAGATGTTTAAGAGTCTGGCAGAGAAATACAGCTCTCTTTAAATCCTCTGCTTGTCAGCCAGTGTAACAGCATTATAACTATAGTCCAGCATGACGATGCTGTTAATGACAGTAATATGTCACTTTTTCAGCAGACTTTCATGCTTCTTTTGTCTGCGTCCCAGCGCAGTCCTCGGCTGTTTCTTACACAGCTTACATGACGCTGCATTAATGGCTGTGTCAGGCCAAAGGCTGAATTTATATGAACAAATCTGATACGGCATGAAGACGCTCAAAAAGTGAAAGAAGGAGTGTTTTAATGATGGTAAATTGATTACCATTCAGACAGCAAGCTCATTCACAATGGACGCCCACTTCATCAACATGTCTTCCTACTATCTGCCTGTATACTGAGAGGTCTGTCAGTGAAATAGGCTCACAATGCTTCACCTAAAGTCTGTGGGAAAATGACTGGGGTCATAATTGTGTAATCTTTAGCAAACAAGGGGGGACAATTCCACACTTTCCAGCCATCACAGTTAGCCTTTGTCCAGCCAATCTGACATTCCCATAATGCCTACATGTTTCAGATGCCTCCGTCTTCCTTATTTCTTCAATTCTGTGTCTGTTTACTTTCTAAAGGGCTCCTTCTGCCCTCTGTTCTCAGCCTGCCTGCCCACTGTTCTGTAGGAGAGGAATGGAGACTGGAATAGCTGCTGAACTTCCCAGTGACACTAAAGCCTATGATGCAGAATATAGATTTGCTGTGTTTAGGCACATGTCCAGGACTCCCTGATCAAGTACTGCACCTGAAAACCACTTGCACATGTACCAAGGTGGAAAAAATATTACATGGATGGTTATCTATGCAGTACAGCCCTAGGCAACCAAGATACTTGCTCTTTGTTGGTTTATTTTTTGAATAGTGTGTGTATATAAATATACTAAATATACTAAATTGAATTCCCAGTCACTGTGATGACAGTTCTGGGCTAAAGTATGTTCACTTAATCACTCAGTTAGTCAGTCAGTTAGTTAGTTACATTTTTGACCCAGGCTCTCTTACTTTGTAAATATTTCTGAATTCATGTTAATTTCTCATTAGAGCAAGGAACTGTTATGGTAATGTTCAATGTTCATGAGTAATGTTAATTTTTTTTAATCTGTTTGACACCTATTTTATCTGTTTGACAGCTAATGTGGCAAAATTCATAAAACTAGGGTTAGGGTTAAGTTCTTCCATTCATTTTTACACGCTATTTTGAAAAAAATGACCAAATATTCCAGTAACAGACTTCTAATTTGTTATTATAAAGCCTGTAGTCCGGCGAGGTTAAAATGACCTCACAGCGGTTCTAGGAGGTACTGCATTGTTGGTGGTTCTAACTTTACAAAATGTTTTAACCTGTACATCTGAAGTGCAGATCAAAACACACTGCTGCACCATGAAAGAAGAGTTATCTAATCTATAATGACCTCTGTACCATCATCAAACTTTTCAATTTGCTGCCTGGAGATGGTTATCACTGCCGGACATCCCTGTTCAACACTTCAACCCCAGCTCAACCTCATCAACCAACCAATCCCTACAACAACAATAGGGAGAGATAAAAGCAGCGCTGTGTAAACCACAGCAGCGTCTCTTCCTCTTGAGCACAAAACCCATGGCCACCGCTTCCCGTGTCAAAGATTGCAGCAGGATTTCATCCAGGAAAGGATGAGTATTCTCATAGCTAATCCTGGTTCTGTGGTCTTGGTGGGACGAGCCCGACTGTGATGCAAAGAGCACCGTGGGACAGTCGTGAAAAGAGCTGAAATGAACAGCAGCTGAGATGACAACATGAATAACTATTAATTTAGATTGATCATTTTCATGTTTTGTCTATTATGTGTAATTTTGTGCACAATTATCAGAGCTTTTTTGGTTATTTGATCCAAGAAGTGGAAAACGGCAGAATAATGCTCTTCAGATGGCACTTAGTAAGTGATTTGTAACATTATAGCCTACAGATTATGCTGTTTGTACACCACACAAGGCCACCCTATTAAATCTCATCAAACATAACAGCCCATATCATGTCTTCTCTGCCTGGCACTCCTTAGAGATACACGCTGCCTCGTCTATCTGGTCTGGATCTTGTCCAAAATCCTCCAGCAAAACCCAAATTTGTGTAACACGATCTGGACCCTGAGTCGCACGCCTGCCACAACAAATTGGCCTCATGTAGAGAGAGAGAGAGGAAAAAAAAGGGAGGCAGGGAGAGTGCCTGCAAAGCTAGTGAAGATGTGAGCTAGCAGAAGGAGGTAATCTTAGAGCCTCCATGGCCTGGAGGGGCCCTCCCCCCTGATGCTCAGCATTTGGCCCTGGCCCAAATCGTGAGGACAAACACCATGTCTTTTTCAATTAGACACACTTCTTTCTTGGTAGGCAGAACACGGTGCAGAACGGAGGTGTACTGTTGTGTCTGTGTTTTGTGAATTTCACTATACATAATATAATTTCGCTTTTGAGCATGTAGTTAAAAGTATAGTGTTTATGACTGTTACCCTTCCATGTTTTCGGCTAGAGAAGTCTGAAGTTGGATTTCAGACGGATTTACATGTTTTGCTAAGTTATGAAAGGCAAACATCCTCTCACCTTTACTGGGATTTACTTTGCCTTGTCTCTTTCTCTGTTTTCCTGTCTGTGGTGGGAGCGTGTAGAGCAGGCTGGGCTGACCACTGGACACATCGGGATGAATCCCATTGGGTCCCCACATCTCTGTGTCAGCGGATCGTCAAAAAATCCATAAAGTTTTGACCAGCCCTCTCAGTCTCTTTATTCACTGACCTAACCAGACCCAATTAGTCAACTGACAAACACATGCGCACTGACACTAAGGGACACTGACATTCATAGGATCATGCATCTGTCACTTAATTTGTCTTATTTCATTCACTTGTTCATTAGCCATCCATTCACGATTGGATATATTAGTACTGTATCAAACTCCAGTATCAAATTTGATAGGTGTCTGCCACCTCTCTTTATTTAATGCAGCCTTCATCATTTATGCACAATAACGGGAAACACAGATAAGGTCACATCTAAGCAGTCATACTTCTGTCTCCATTGCAGCTTGTGCTGACCTCAGATCTTTAAAGCAATGTTAATTTTTTCCTTTTTGCTTGGAACTTGTTAGGTCAGTGGCCAGAACACAATTGTACCTGTTATTATGGCAGCTGGAGGGAGCAGAAGGAGACCTTGTAGACCTGATTGATTTCAGACATGGCAGAGAGGTATCTCAAGGCCAGCTACAGCTATACCACCACTATCATGAGTGTGAAAACAGAAGCATCTTGGGAAGGTGCCACAGATGACTTTCAGAGTGTCTCAGACAAGTTCTAGATACAGATTTGGTGACTTAACAAGGTAGAAGGGAGAAAATCAATACAGGTTGTTCTCAGCAGCGTTCTTTCAAGGTTCGTTCTTGAGAGAAGGCACAGGTAGAAGAATTTAATGTGTGCAGAGGGAAAGGGAGAAAAAATAAGTCTATGGCTGAGAGTGTGGAAAGTCATCAGCAGCAAAGCGGGAAGGTTGGACCATGTCTGTCCAGGAATTGGTCTTCAGTGATTTATTTTTTGTGAGGCTGAAGGTGTGTCTACTTTACGTGGATTATTTTGATTTAAATGTAAAGAGGTGAATGGAAGATAAAACACCATGGTTACCACAGCTGTTTACTCAGTTAACAACTCACTTGCTTCTATTTGTATCAGTAGAAAAATAAGTAACCACTTGTCCTCAGCCCATCCCATCTCGAATACTACTTTGTCATGGTGACTGTTGTAGGGAGTTGTCAGCCAGTGTTGTTTATTTTTGTCAGTGAAAACATTTGTGTACAAGATGGTGTTTTTTTCACACTGCATATATTACACTGCTTTTGTAGCACTACCTTAATGATACAAATATCGAAATGCTAACACCATCATATCCACTATATATTTTGAAGGCAACATGTGCATAGTCCTTATTGTCTTTGGGGCAGGTCCTTGGCACCAACTGCAGAAAGCAAAGAACTATCAGTTCAGTCGACGCAGCAGTTACTGTAAAATTAACCCTTCCCATTCCCACTGGAGCTATCATTCCCTTGACATTTCCTCATTGAAGACCTATTGGATGTATCTCCCCCCCTTAGTGCATCCAGAACACAAAGGGTTAACACAGAGATTTCCTGTCTTGGCAGCAATCCCAGACTAGGACATGCCTCTACATGTAGATGTGTGGACTGTGAAACATCTGTGTAGGAGGACTGTAACACACACAAGAAGCAGTCACGCATTTACACACACGGCCGTACACACGCGGCCGTACATGTACTTTGCAACACTGTACAAGCAAAAACACCTTCACAAACGTGCTCTCTTGCTTGCCTTTTCTCATATTTCAAGATGATAAAATAACAGCATTAGAGTGACTCATCACCTTATATCAAATTTGATGTACGGACACTCAACGTTTCACACGGCAAACCATTACGTGAAACTAGAGACTGGAGAAGCAACTCTAAATGTCAAGAAATAAGAAAATAAGATGTTGTAGTGTTGTCATTATTAGATAAATGGTTGAAGTGGCCTGCTTCAATGTCTTTGTTCTATTTCAGTCAAATAAGTGTTATATGAATGAATATATATCCTGCAGAGGAACTGGCCTCACTGAATTTTTCTGCCAGGATCAAATGCTAGTGTCAGCATCGCCCACACTGCTGGAGAAGATATTATAAAATGGAATCAATTTGATCATCAAAAAAAAAACAAAAAAAAACACAACAACTGCATTACTTTAGTAATTACTTTACAACATTACTTGTTACATCATTAGTCCATTACTGAGACTATCTTTGCCTTAAATTGCCAGACCAGCACATTGTATCTTCTGTATTTAATGCAGAATTAGAAAGGAGACATAGTGGCACAGCAAGTCAGAGCCAAGTCTAGTCTGTCTTTATTTATATAGCCCAATGACAAATTACACAAATAATCGGCTACTACCCAGTGTGTCCTTGGTCATGCATCTGCACCCTCCCTGACTGACAACTGATGTTTAGTTCCAGTAATCCACTAATTTAGGGGACAGATTAATTTCTCCCCTCTGCTCCCTCACTCCTCCACTTTCCAAACTTGAACGATGTGTTGCACGGTGTATAACAGGGGCCTTTTGTTTATTTAAGGCCAGCTATGCCAGACGTGCGGTATGCCACGCTAGAGGTGCGGTGCCCTGAAGCAATCAAGTAAATTAAAATCACAACACTTGAAAGCAGCAGAGAGAAACAGCTGCTGTGCATACGCCTTGCTGGAGTGAAACTGAGAAAACTGAGAAGGGGTGGCTCTCTTGCCTACAACACAGTAAATTTGTGCATATGGAAACAGATTATGGTTTTTCACCTGTGAAATCTGTCAGCCCATTTTATTTGTATCTCTGAATCACTTGCCTTCGATTTGGTGCCCACGGGGGGTAGAGTACAGGTGGAATTACTACCCTGACCACAACACTTAACTGGCTCATCTCCTGCTATGGGTGTGTTGTCTGATCTGGTTGTCTGAAGGAGTCACTTCTCTCTTTGTTCTCCTCCCCCATTATTTTGTTACCTCTCCAGGAAAGTTACGCCTTTGCGCTGCCAGTAAAGCACTGTGTATGGATGTCACACCCTCATCCGTAGACCAAGGCTCATGTCACTCACTAAACTGAGGTTATGGGTTCAGTGAGTAACAAGAAAACATCAGTTTCACCAGAGCGTACAGAGCACATATGCCAAACCAGACAAGCACTGAGTTGTTCACAAAAACAAAGAAACATGTTCAGAGGTTTTATGTTTATATGGAAATGCATCTTTTTACTTTTCCTCCTTTGCAACTCACTGAAGCCTGATACAGTGAGATTCAATATTCAGTGTTGCTTGTGGCCACTTGGAAGAGTAAATGCTGTACTACTGAAGGTATCAAAACATTTTTTTTGCAACTCTTGCTCAAAAAATGATTGTTATAACACCACAGGAAGTAATGTAGAGTTTTACCACTCGGTAGGTGAAAGACAACAGTGGGTTTCCCCAACATCACACAGGATGTCATATATGAACATACGGCAGCACATCCTGCCTTCCTCTCACTGCCTTACCACAACACAATGAAGGGAGTGCACGCACACTTCGGCAAACACACCAACAAAGACTTACTTAAGCAGATTCCCACACAAAGGATGAACTGAGTAGTTTCCTGTGGTGTTTCAGTTTTGTTTTCTTTGCCACTGTACTTCACCTACTTTCTAGGCTTTTTTTCTTTGCTGTGTTTGCCACTTCACCTCTTTGACCTCATTCTGATGTTCTCGAATATAACATGAATACTGCACACCATGACCTATACTCAGCATTTCCTAATTGGCCTACATCGTAATAAAAAAGGATGACACAATGAGTGAAAAAAATTAAAACGCCTCTTTAAAGCACACTGCAGAATTGAGTTAGAAATAGAAAAATGGAACTCTTAATCCAGAGCGTGAGTGCGAAAAAGAGAGAGATGAGTTTTGCTTTGTCTGAATCTGACTCAATGCCCAGTGTGCAATAATGACAGAAGTAAAGCACGCAGCAGTGATCAGTGGGATAAGCTCTCAGACCTTCCATACACTCCTCTTCACTCTAATTGACGAGTGTAATTTGATGGCACTCGTAACAGAGTTAGAAAGCAATTAGCGTCATGGCCCATCGGCACAAACAGTGCAGAGAGCCCACCTGTGGGTCACTTTTTAATTTGGTGAAGTGCTCGGTGCTTAGCGCAGGACTCTGCCTTTGATATACTCAGTAGATAGTAAATCCTGTTAGCGCTAACTCCACAAACTAACCCACCGACCAATATCCATCTAATCCACTGGTTAGGAGCTCACCAAGCCACACAACAAATTATTAGGGTGTCATCTGGCCTAGGATTAAAATCCAGACTCCTTCACATAAGACGAGGGGAGAAAAAGTAGAGATGAAAGGGAGGGGAGGGAATGGGAGGGAAGAGGGATGAGGCAATGATGGGGGAGGGTGTTTAATTAAAGCGACTGATCCGTGCTGTTTGTTGAAGGACTAATTGTCTTTCCCCCCGAGGAGGCTGTTTCCTCAAGGAGCCTCTCCAAATTACACTCCAGACGGTAAATCCTTGTTGGTGGTGGGGACTACTGCACTAACTGGAAAGGAAAGAATAATTCAAGGAAATAAGTTTATTTCAAAACAATAACAACGTACGAGGAGATTCTCTTTGTTCCTTTTGTTCTTCTGAGATATGGTTGGTCCCTGGCGTCTGTGTTTGTTCTAATTAGGCCAGCATTGTTGATCTTGTCAGACACTGTGCTGTCCCATCTTTTTCCCCAGGGAGTGTGTTTAACATGTAGTCCCCGGGCAGGCTACTTGACCCAGAATGACCTTTGACCTCTCATTAAACCAGCTTTGGTTTCCTTTCCTAGCCTTTCCCTTCTCCTCTGGCCCGAATTTCAGACTCTGTTGCCTTTGACTGTAACCCTGCCCTTGAGCAAAACTCCACATGACACAGTATATACAGAACATGTCAGTCAGT
This sequence comes from Selene dorsalis, assembly GCA_900303245.1. Lineage (NCBI taxonomy): Eukaryota > Metazoa > Chordata > Actinopteri > Carangiformes > Carangidae > Selene > Selene dorsalis. Next base: position 14,918 of record OMNW01013790.1, on the reverse strand, counting down.
ATGCCGCATGTTTATGACTCATGAGGTTCACAGCATTTGAAAGTGAATGATTTAAAAGCTTTAATCCCAGTTTAGTACAACACTCTATATCAGGATCAACTGTACATATACACTTTATTGTTAAGGCAGTCAAGGCAAATTATTTTCAGTGTAATCAGGTCGGGTAGGCCCCTGTTGCATTGCCAGATTTATTGTGAGTCTCAAGTTTCACTATCAGCTCTGATCAAGTCGTGCACCATCACCACATATAATTTCTAGGAATGTGAACCTTGAAATGAAGGAAAGATGAAATGCATTGCTATTATTTCTGATCAATGTACATTATGTGTGTCTGTTCAGGTCAGCCATATTTTGCATCAAGTCTGATTATCCTCTTATTTGCCTGTTGAAAGGTCCCACTCACATTGGGTGTCTGTTTGTTTTTTGTGGGGTGGGGGGGGTTTAATTCATGAATTGGTTCGGGTGGGTTTTCTATGGCCCATTTAGTTCAGTCTGAAATTTTGAACCTGTGAATGCTTTTTGTCCTAACAATGAAGGAAGGCACCATTGCCTCTCCTTTTCGTGTCTGCGGCTCGTCTTTCAGTAAATTCTGATTGACACAGGGTGATTTAGCTTCAGCCACGGTTAATTGAGCTCATCATCCACAGGCTAAGTAATGAAGAGGAATTACGGGAAATTAACAGGAATTGTGAGCAATGAGAGGGGAAAAGATTCTTTTGACTGAGGAAACTCAGATGTGTCAACATCTCTACAGGAGCAAAGTGGGATTTTCATGGAGTCTGCTTGGTGGCCAGAAATTCACACATTCACACCAGCTAGTTTAAAACTACAAGTCGTGAGGAATGTGACTTTTCCCCCCCTAAATAAAAAACAAGTTACTGAACTCAAAACATGAATCAATATGCAGTATCACTGGACTTTGGTTCTGTGCTTTGCTAATGCAGCTATCAGCATGCCTGACTGCTATTCGACTTGTTTAGTACTATTCTGGTACAACCCACAGAGGGAAACTACATATACTCTCCCCCTGCTATTACAGTAGTGTGGCACTGACAGACAAGCTGACATCATACACAGAGTCAGGATTATACTTTCTGGCATATACCGTGCATTTAAAAAGCATTCAGATCCTTTCACATTTTTCAATTTTTGTTATGTTGGAGCCATATGCTGAAATCATTTCAATTAATGCTTCCCTCATCAGGCCACAGTTAATACTCAGTAGTGACACAAGCACCTCTGGCAGTGATTATAGCCTCAAGTCATTATGACAGAACAAACTTTGCACACATGGGTTTGGGGACTTTCAGACATTTTCCTCTCCTCTCAGGCTCTGTCAGGTTGGCGGGGACTCATTTGTGGACAGCGATTTTCAGGTCTCTATTGAGATGTTTGACTGGCTGGGCATCACTGTCATGTTGGAAGGTGAACCTTCGGCTCTGACTGAAGTCCTGACCTCTCTGGGCCAGGTTTTTATTCAGGATATCTCTGTACTTTGATCCATTCGGCTTTTCCTCAACCCTGACCTGTATCCCTGTCCCTGCCCCTGAAAAACAACCCCACAACCTCTATGATGCTATAACCACCAAGCTTCACTGTCTGTATATTATTCTGATGTGTCTGTTCAGTATTGGTTTTAGAATTGTATCGTTCACCTTCTGAAGGTGCTTTGCTCTGTTGCAAACTGCGTGCAGCTTTCATGTGTCTGAAGAGAGAAGCTTCTGTCGGGCTCACTAGGCCATAAAAATATAGGAGTGCTATGGAGATGGTTGTCCCGGTCGAAGTTTCTCTGTTCTCCACGAAGGATCACTTCTCTTACCACGGCCCTTCTTCCCTGACAGCTTAGTTTGGTTGTGCGACCAGTTCTGGAAGAGTCCTGGTTGACCTGTGGCTGTTGTGCTCATGGGAAACCTCAGTGCAACAGATTTTTTCGTGACTTCCACCGGATTATTGCCTACACAATCCTGTATCTGCTCAGGAGGCAGTTCCTTTCACTCGATGACTTGGTCTCAGCTGTGAGACGTTGTTTATAGACATGAGTGAGCTTTTCCAAAACATGTCCAATATATTGAATTTAACCCAGGTGAACTCCAATCAAGGTATAGACACACCTCGAGAGAAATAGGAGCCACTCGAGCTAAACTGGAGTAGTCAAATTAAAGTGTTTGTAGACATATGCCAGCAGGATATTTCACTTTTTTTCTTTTTCAATAGATTTGCAATAAATTCTACAATCAACTTTGTCATTGTGTGGTATTGACTGTAGATTGATGAGGGAAAATAAATCCAAATTAATTCAGCTGCAACATAAAAAAAGTGAAGGTGTCAGAAAAAGTTCTGAATGCACTGTATGCCCAATGGGCCAAAAAGTTATGCGCCTCATCCAGGCACAGCCTCCAAGTGGTGTACAGCAAACTGTCTCTAGGCAGTTTGAACCAATCAGATTTCTCTAAACTCCACCTACATGGACGAGGTCAAACCTCTGGCCCCCGCTTAACCAAACAAAAGAGGAGAGACAGAAATGAGCTGAGAGATTCCACAGCGCTGGACAATGACACACTGTAGATTGGACATGTGTGAGTGTGCTGACAGAGACCAGGAATGCCTGTATTAGCCCTCTGTGTTGATGTTCTTGCAAGGTCATACAAGTCTGAGTCATGATGATGTCCTCTAGCCTGAGCAACTAAGTTTTTTCTAACAACTTGCCTTGACTATAACATTCCACTGTGAAGTGCTCTGTGAGTAGTCTTGATCAAGTCTGCTGCTGGCATATTGAAAATGGTTCACAACTAAGACTGAGTCTGTCCTTTTGTTTTTAATGTTGTAAAAAAATTGAAATTATTTCTGTATTACACTGGGTATCAAACCTCTAATGTTATGTCATATGCATATTAAAGTTAATGGTCTCTAATGGATCTATTCTCCTGCCATTCTGTAGCTGAGGTTTGTCTGTGATCCATGTGTGAGCATGTGAGTCTACCTGGCACCCATGCAATATTTCCAGCTTGGATTAATGCCTTTAACAGCCAGCTGCAGCCTGAATGGGGCACAACAGGAAACACATAGCTGTCATCAAAACATACTCTACTGGCCAGGAGTCTTGGTGATAAAAAAGAAAGGGTTTAAATTATGCAGTGATTATGATTCCATGATCCCCAAGAAGGGTGGTGATTCATTATCATTGAAAGAGTTGATCCAGAGTTTTCATTTTATGTTTTTTTTGTGGGAGGGAGAAGGTTTGAAAATCCAGTGCGGTAACATGTTCTGCATTGTAAGAAAGTGAGCGGCGCTGCATCTTTGCTTGAGCTCTGCATGGAGTGGGAGCAGCAGTCACAGATGGTGAACAAATGTTCTTTTGAGGGAGCGTTGCACAAGACTTGGTTCTTGCACGGCCCAGCAGTGAGCTAGCTTTGCTGCAGATGGTTTGAAAAGCAGCCACCAACAGACACGCAAATGGCAAACAAGACTTATTTCATCAATTTTGTGATGCAATGCAACTTGAAGACTGGGATACGTGGTTGCTTTATTGTATTTTTCACTTTGTTTGTGGCCGAGCACTTGCCAAATCATTTTACTCAGTGATCTGTATTGATCAGAGCAGCTTAGACATTGTCCAGTTAATAGTGATCTAATTAGTCTCATTATTTCAACATCATCACCCGATGGTCAATTGGAGGAGCTGTTAAGGTTCTCTGTAGGCTTTACATGTTATACATATTCATTTGGAATAAATCTACACCCTGTGAAATTAGTAGCTATAACAAATGGCTGCTTGTGGAAGAGCGTCTGGTCAACATGCACTTTTTTCAGAGAAAAGGTATAAAAACATGTCTAAAGGCTTCAGTGGGACTAATGCTATTTCCATTACGTCTGGGATATTTCATCTCACACTGAATTACAAACCAGATTTTTGCTCACAAAATTGCAGCGCAGGCCATTAACACATAATTATGTGGTGTGAATAATGGCCGTGTGTATGAAATACAAGCGTTTGGACATCACTGACTTTTTTAGTTTTATGTGTCTTAAAGAAACTGAGAAAAATAACGGAATATATCTGGGATTCGTTGGGAAAGGTACACAAGGTCCAAGGACATGTGAACTGTTAAATATGTTTTGACAAAAAAATTGAAATGCCATGTCTTCTTCACATTATTCCCCCACCCCCATCCACACACAAACACACAGACACACACACACACACACATACACACTGATATTTGATATATTGCCACAGACGTAGTACTTATATCAAATACAACCTCTGACAGATGCTACTATGACTAAACAGATGTGCCTTCTGTTATCTCTGTTGGAACTTAGAAAACCAAAGGCAAACAAAACCAATCATGGATGGAGCTGTGCACTATCATAGAGTAACTTTCTCTATGTAATTCATTCACATCCATTCCAAATGAGCCTTCTCCGACAGCAACTGAACTGCCAGTTCCTGGCCTGTTGTCATGGTCATTACATTAATGTGAGAACATTTAATGACTGAGAATTTTTTTTCCTAATGCATGAGTTAAGATTAATAACAAGATTGGACTAAGAGCAGACAGGGAGAGGGGACGGAGGAATGAAGAGGGTCCAAAGAGGGTTGCCCTTGTGCGCGAACAGTGATGCCCATTGTTTTTGTGAGTAGGTGTTTTGGTCTGGATTGGTGGGCCCGGTGCTGTAATTGCTGTTTGGAATGTCAGCCTGGTTTGAGGATGTGCTCTGACTACTGGCTGTCATTGTCAGCGTGCACTCCAACGCCAGAACTCTGGAGTCACGAACCACAATTTAGATTATGAGCTTTTATTAGCCAATTTAGTCTCTTTGTCTCCATGGGAAGAGCAGAACAGCACATCCAGCACAGGGAGTCATTTGACAGATGGGACTGACTGGTCTGAATGTACAACAACCATGTGATGTCTATCCTGAGAATTAAGCTAATGTAGTATAAATGCATAGTATACACATGTCTTGTGTTCACCCATTTAAACATATATGTGTGCATGTCTGTGGGTAATTCACGTGTGTGCTGATAAGACATGTGGACCTGACAAACCTACTACTGGCTTTACAGTGCAGAAAGAATACTAGTAGTTGGCCTTAGAGTTAAATGTTCTTCATTTGGCCGTTCATCTATCAAGCTGTTGTTGGCTGCTCATATTTACAAAAGGGGAATCAAACCTTTGTACACACCACTGCTGTTAATATTGTTATGACTGTAGATGACACACTCTCAATATTCCTTCTTTCATCTTCTTCTCTGTGTAGAGTAAGGGAGGCTACTGTGGATCAATGGTTGGCCAGAGTCCAGGCTGTTAGGGTGATAGTACACATTTTCCCATGTTTCAGACCAAAACAAGTTCTTAACTATTCTTCAAACAGATTCTTTTTAGCTGAATTTGCTAAAATGAGCCTAACAGACAACAAATGAGTCAAGGTCCTCGACTTGAGATGGTCAAATTACGTTTGGTGACAAGTCTATCATAACATAACATAGTGTTCACTGTAGATTTTTACTTGCAATTTTACACTCCATGCACTAACATATTAAACTTTCCAAAAAAAATTTTTTTTTTTGAGTACCTTAAATTTTGCCACACCGTGTGTCTCTGATGAACTTGTTTTAAGTACAGGTGGCATGTGTTTATCTACAATAAATTCAGTTTCAGAGGCAGTAGTTTATGATGGAAATATGCCCTGGACAAATCGAAAGATTCAGATGCTTTTTTCTGCTATTACTTTGATGAAAACAATACTCCAGGGATAAATACAGATGTGGTGTTCAGACTTTTTTGACCTCTTTAAATCTGCAATTGGATTTTCTCAACAACAATTTGAGTTTCAACAGCTGTTCACTACTTCTTCCATTTGCTCAAAAAAACTGATTTATTATTTATTTTTCCTGAGGTAAGAGATGGGTTTTAACATGTATCTGGTGAGTTTATCTAACAATGTGTTTGACAAGCTTTTTTACTCAAGCCGGTAAAACCTTGGAAAGACGCAGTTGTTTAATGATGTTAAGTTTAATCATTTTCCATGAATGCACCGTATGTGTCATATAGCAGAAAGTGAGCACTTTCAAACTGTTCATAGATCCGTGTCTGAGCTGTGGTTAAAGTCTAGAAAGATCTCTTTAAACCCAGACGCCCTCTTTTTATCATGTTTATGACATCACTCTAAGCTGAAGTTTATGGTACATACGTATATATATCACTATGTTGCCAAGATACAAAGGTTATCAAGAGTTTATTAAATATTTATCACCATATTGACTAATAGTGATCACCATGTGTTATGTTTGCAATTGTAAAAAAAATGAACATTATCTGGTTAGTTGCTTAGCAGTATAGATGCAAATGCACAAATCGGCACGGTGATCTCTCTCTCTCTTGCTGTTTCTCTCTCGCTCATCTACTCTCTCCCCTATCTCCCTCTGTGTCTTTGTCTCTGTCAGACAAGCTCGGAGACTCATTGTTCCGCAGGAAATGCTCTCACCATACAGACTGCAGGCTTGTATACTCTAGATTTAACCTTATAATAGCGTCACCACCATTTAACCAACCAGCTTCCGTTTGCTTTATGTTGAAGCCCCGTTACAAATACAAAATGGACTTTGACAGATGAAGACTAGCTCGGCTCTCAGAACAGTTCAACAGAGACGGAAAGGAAGTGAGGAGGCAACAGAACATGAAATACTCGATCTGTATCTTTGTTTTGACAGTTTGCTTCAAGCTTACAAGAAGCTAAAACGTAGATTTGTTTGGCATCTTCTGCCTTGAGGCCTCTGGACTTCCAGACAGTAAGAGGGCCACGGGGAGAGCAGCTGCTGCCTCTGCCACTCGTAAACACTGACACATATTTACTTGCTTACACATGTGGAGGCACTCACTGTCTCTCTCTTCCTCTCAAGCAAATGCGTAAGTACACACTCAGAGAGGAGTGGGAGAATGACATTCCCTGTAATAGATGGTGCAGGTGTGAGGATGTTGAGATGTGGGAATTTCCAAAAGCCATGAAATATGCATGCTACAATGGCAGGGCCAATAGTAGCCCTGGCTTAACAACAAGTGTCCAAGAGGAAGGGGCTTTTACTGGCCAAGCAGCACACCTGCCCTGTAAATGCTGTCTCAGTCCTTACTCATCTCTTCCTCTGTTATACTGTGCGACTCCGCCTCACTCATCTATGTCAGATACTAACATCTCTGTTAAAGCTTAACACCTAATATCTAGCTTTGGGGATTCAGTAAACCTGGTTTTTGTACCGTTTTGAGGATAATTTAGCAGTGATGGATTTATATGCCCAACAGCTGCTCCTCTGATCCTTTTTTTTTATCTATCGTGTAGGCTGAGCAGAGGCCTGACTATCAGCTCTTGTGCTCAGCCTCGTCAGTATCTCCCCAGTCTTTCTCATTTCATTAGGAATCACTCAGCACTTCTGAGAAACATTCAATTACGCTCCAATGGTAATTAAATGTTCCTCAAATGAGTTCATTTAAATCATCTTCATTTGGGCTTCAGTCGGGTTTTTAATGCCGGGTGCTGAACGTCTGAGGCTCACATAAACATTAAGCGCCTCACCCACTGGGAGTGTTTGAAGGGCTGCACTCACAACCACAGTCAGATGACATTTTAACCAGCTTAGCAGTGTAACATTTGAGAGGATATTGTTATTATGGACAGATCCAGACTACGGGATTCGAAAACACAAAGACCCTAATAATATTGGCACTAATAGGTGGCAGAATAGTGAAGCAAGTGATGCACTTTTGCAGGTCAGAGACAGCGCCATTTAAGATAATTCCATAACCTTGCTATCTGAATGTGGCGATTAGTCTTTTTGCCATAAGAGCAAATGTGACATTAAGTGTGATTACTTAGCTCACTGATTTAGATTATGTCTAATTTGACATGGATAATAGGAATGATCTAAGGGGGGACAAAATTCATCCACTCACGTTTCATTGTGACAAAGGTTTTCTTCATAAAGCTTTATACTGTATGTTAATAAAAGACTTAAATGTCATTACTAATCCCACAGTTAGAAATGGTTGAAATTCTGGACCAGAGTTTTAGAACAGCGGGACATTGTGGGAAAGTTAAATATGATTATTCCCAGCCCATACTAAAACTTTGTGCTCTCTCCTACCCTGCTAATAGGTTTGCTTTTGCACATCAGACAATGCACCGTAAATGCTACACGTTTAGTTTTATAGCGGCTAATGCAGTACTCTAAAAGCTATAAACCGTTTCTTGTGATGTTAACTTCAGAGTGGAACTTAAAGTAGATTGTATTCACGAAAAAGGAACCTTTAATCGGCTCTATTGTGTGTTAAAAAGTCCACCCTGTACCACAATGGACCAACCCTGTACAGTCCAACATAATAAATGTAATAATTATGTGTTGCTGAAATAACTGTAAATCATTTAATGACCCTACAAGGCGAGAGTTATTTTTAAAAGGGGATTCATCAATATTCTCCTGGGGTACATGAAGAAAGGTCAGAAAATTTCTCATTAGGCTATGAGCATGCGCAAACATGTCTCTCTTTGTGCATTTGTGTAAGCATGCATGCATTTGGGAATGGGTTTGTGTCATTGTGACTACTTGTGTGTTTTCTATTCACTCTGTGTGGGGGCGATGTGCATGTTAGCTGTGACCAGATCAGATGAACATGAAAGAGGTGGGGCAAACAGCATTCTGATCATCCATACACAAATATCCACCCATCTTCCATCACTGAGCAGTTTTCTGTCTGACAAACTGAAAAAAAAGTAATTATTCAAAGTTTTCTGATGCATGAGAAAAGGAACAAGATTTGAGGCTCTGCTGCAGATTGTGTTAGAAATTATTTGGCTCTTATCAAACTGTAGTTTGGGTAGGCAGACAGCAGTTGCTCCTGTATATCCTCACTAAGTCAATAGTCTGTATTGGCATATTTGACAAACACTGTGTTGAACACAATGGAAAGATGGTCTCATTAAGTTCAGTGTAATGACCATGCAACAGATGATGAATGAATGGGAAAACACCACAGATAAAGTTGATGTCCCTGAGTAAAAGAACAGCAAAACAAATCATAAGGCCAGCGTGACCATCTGATTATTTACATGGGTGCTTGTGGTTAGAAATAGTACTTAACATAAGGTGGTGTGATACACCCTTCACCAAGACCACCATCATCTTCTCAACTAGACAAAGAGTGTTACGTTTCAGCTAGCGAGAGCTCTTGTTTTCTGATATTTCTGCTGGATCTCTGCTCAAATTATCTGGCAAACTCTCTGTAATTGTGAAAATTATACTTTATTGTCAGTGTCAGTTCCAGGCAGGCTACAGTAGCTCAAGGGCATAGGAGCAGCTGGGGGTGGGGGCCAGACACTTGAGCAGAAGGTGACAACTCCTGCAAAGAGTCAAAAAGTACTGCAATTCCCACTGGCCCCATTTAGATAACTTTAAGGAGGTGTATGCAACATTATGAGTGCATATGTAATCTCTCTTACTTCTAGGACAGTAAATGTGAACTATGAGAAAAATAAAAAATAAATGTAATTCTTAATGGCCACAGAAATTGCCTCTTAGAATGACTGCGGTTTTTCAGAACTGCCTAAATTTAAAGTAAAGTATATTTCACTTTAGACCTGTAGAAAACTACTGTATGTGATTGAGAGTATTTGCTTTAACAAATACCCTTATCCCCTGCCACATACACATGCATGTGCAAACACACACTGTTAAATATGAAAGTCTAAGTCATGTGAAAACATTGTAGTTGGTGAAAATGACCCTGGAAAGCTATTTAACAGTTAATGTATCAATAATTTGCTCTACATATTAACCTTACACATGACAGTAAACCAATTCATTAAGATGATGTGAATGTAATTGTGGCTAATATGCAAGCCGCTCTGCCAACACTTGTGCAATATTGACCAGTCTTCTTCGATTACTCTGCATGTAGTGAACAGAGGAGCCTACATTTATGGGCCACACAGTATTAATTAGCAACCATGTTTTTAGACTTGACAAATATTCAGCTGGAGGGAGACAGGGCATGAAATATGACAGATTAAACCTCAAACCTCTGTGTCACCCTGCGCCACGTGACACTGAGACAGTCTAGAAAACATGTGTGACTCTGCTGTTCACAGCGCAGTAACACATTCACTGGTTTACTGCCTGCGCCTCGCCATCGAGCCCAAGAACTGATACTCGCTTGGGGTCATATGCCAGAGTTCTCCAGTCACACAAAGCCCACTTGCTGTAGGCTAACAAATACTTTCCACAAGTGTCAGGGAGGCCATCCAAGATCCACCTCAGACTAGAGATCTGCTCTCTTTCTGACCTTGTTTTGTCTGCTATGTCCTCTGTCGCACCCTTCTCAGCCTCACCCTCCTTCTGACTAATGGATTAAGGTAATTATGACATGGCTGTGCCCACATTCTGCTGGTGGGGTGAAAATTGATATTCCAGCTTTGTTGTTCTCACTGAACTGTTGATGAAATTGCATTGCCCCGGAGCAGTATCAGCTCTTCAGGTTAGTAGAGATGTAAAGCATGGGTGGTCGTGTTGTTGTCTTCTTCATTTTAAACTTAAAAAGCGTTGTTCGAACAAAGTGTTTCTGTCATATTAAAAGCTGTGTGACTCCACCGCTTCACCTACGTTGCCTGTGTGTTTACAGGTGCTATCAGCTTTCAGGTATTCACCAATGCTGACATGGATACAGTACTAGGCTCAGGAGAGGGGCAGTTCACAAAAGTGTTGGAATGCAGAGGGGCTGATTAGATGGCCTTATCGAGCCCTGTCTGGAACTGAGCAAACCACCACCACCACACACACAGGCCACTAATAATACACACTAATCTAAACTACACTGATGTTGTTTGAGGATAGAATTCATTTATATTTAAAGTACTTTTGAGATGATTATTTCAAGATACTGACAGATGTCTTGCATATCTCTACAAATCTGATTGTGTTGTCAGAGATGAGCTTCCACAGCAGTGGAAGTTGCATATGAAAACCACCATCCTGCCATCATAACAGAAACATGTGCATATGCATAGTGCTGGTCCACACCACATGTGTGTTTACTTTCAAAAGGAAATATAATCTTGCCAGCTGTGTCTATATTTTGTTTATTTTCTCGATTTTTCATGTACAATTGCTCTGCCTTTGCCAATATGGTGTCTTACTGTAGACTGCTATGTCCTGTGTTTTCTTTTTTCCAGCAAATCTGATTTGCAGACTTGATGAGCACTCTGCATATATGGCTCAAAAGGTCAATCAGAGAGCCATCAAACACTTTCCGGTTTCACAGTCAGACAACCCTGAGCTCTCAACCAGGAGTGTATATCAGAGTTTGTGCTGTTAGGTGCATCAGGAGGGACATTAAAGGTTGGCCCTGATTACTTTAAAAGAAAAGGCTTTAACTCTGCTCTACCTGCAGTATACTATTTATGTCATAAAAATTGACAAGAGACTGTTAAGAGAGGGCTTTGGCTCCGGCACCAACACCTTAGACTGATCATATAGCATTCCAAAACAAAACCAAATGTCATCTTATTGTGTCAAAATGTAACTTTACACTGCAAAGAAATGCTCTAATCTCCAAGGGGTTTATGGACTATTTTAAAGGGGCTCTAATTACAGTAAGATGCTAGGCAATAACTCTTAGGATGTTTTTATTTTAGATTTGAAAACATGAATTTCATCAGTGTCAGGCGATAATTTGTCATGTGTGAGTCCAATATTTTAGAGGATTTAAATGTGCCGAAAGTGTACATGTGATGTCATCAAAGGCTTTTGTTAACTTTGACTTAGTGAGATGAGAACAACACATTTGCTTCAGGACTCTAACAATCTATTTCATGTGGCTGCTGTGGTTTAATGAATTCTTCAGGTTTACAAATTACTTTTAAAAAAATGGATTGACCATTTTAATGACGGTGACACCTACATTACACTTCCGTCTCCTCACATGAACTTCTTCCTTCCCTGTTTTGATAAGTTCTCTTCACAGCGGCCCGATCTCTCTCCATGTAAATCTCCCTCAGCTCTGCATCATCAATAACTTCAAAGGCACAAAAGCAGCTAAATTAGGTCCGCCACTTTCTTCTGTCATGACTAATGAGCTCTCTCTTCGTTTGTGTATTAGTCTCGCTCTGCTGTGGCCGTACCCCAGGGAACGGGACACTGCTGTGCTTTCCCATGAACAGGTAAGCCCAAACAGATGACAAGGCAACAGAATGGAAATAGAAACAATAGGGTTCTACCCAAGTTTGTCTGAGCCACACGCATAGTGCTGCGTTGACTTGCAAGCAGATGCATCATTTATCCCTTCACTAGAACATCTAGTAACTGCCAGTGATACATGTGTGTTGGGTTAACTTCATTTGTGTGTTTTTCACCAGCAGAAACTGCACTGTAACATCACATAGATGCTCAAAACACAGTATTTCCACTCATTTTCAAACCGTGAAAACTGAAAGACCCAATCTGAGCAACAGTTTTGGACAACCATAAGGAAGTGTTAAACTCCTTATGGTTATGAAAATATCTGGCAGACTGTCAGGATCATCTTCCATCATTTTTGGCAGCGGGGATGTGACTGATTTGGCCCTATCATTAAACAGTGTGCACCCAGGAATCTAAAAATACACGTCGTTGCAACGATGAGATCATACATTTGGAAAGAGAGAGAGAGAGAGACTATGATTATAGGCTTTTGTCACAGGAAAGAAATGGTTATTTGTCAGCACCATGTCAAAAGAGGCCACAAGAAATCAACACTAACTTGCCAGCGAGACTGGGTCTTAGCATAGCTTAAGTTGCTCTCCTTAAAAATTGTAATGTTATTGATGGTTAATTGCATTCTGTCGTTAATATAAATACAGTGGGGGACTCACAAGTCCCATACCAAATACAACCTTGCTGATAAATGCAGGTTAGTGGATTGGAGTTATTAAAAGATTCCATATAAGGAACACTTCATATATCTTATCATAGTTACACTCACAAGCAAGTTTGCTGAAACTGCACTGTTTGTGTACGTATCGCTCCACACCAGCAACATAAAGTAAGAGTATAAGAACATACTTTTTTTTTTTTTTTTAAAGCATCACACATAACACATTATGACCAACTAACTTGACAGGACACACATGGGAATCAGGAATACCCAGACTGCCTTATGTCATTGTTGCACTGAACTGAGGTTTGAACTGAGATAAAGTGCAAAGTACAAGAGAGGTTTATATGACTGCACTGCAACGCCTGGGTCAGTGCTTAGATAAAGTGATTTTTATGGCTGTACGACATAATATCAGTTTGGAAGGAACACTGGGTTCACTGGCATTCATTTCCAATAACAAGATATCTTTAACACAGTATAGATTTGATTTTCTTACATAACACCTTTGAAATTCAGAGTTTTTGTGGGGGTTACGCCCTTATTAAAATGAAGAAAAGAAGACACACTTCATGTATGTGTGTGTGTGTGTGTTTTGCAATCAGCATGATTTTTTTTTATCCCCTTGAAATAACTTTTGTTCTTTGTTTCTTTGTTTTGTTTATGTGCCTTTCACAGCGACTGAGAGGGGAATCCCATGCACTGGCACGTCCAAAAGGTGGCAGTGTTGAGTTTTATAATGGTGCGCGAAGGCATGACAAATCTCTTCAATCCACCTTTCATCGCCTCTTTTTGGTCAATTGTCTCTAAAGTTACTGCTCAACATCGCCTTTATGTTTTATACAGCTGCTTGTGAAACAACATAACATCAACAGCAGATATTGTCTTTTATGAATTGAATGGGTTTTATAGAGGGAAAACAAAACGATACGACGAATTCAAAATATGGACAATATTAGAGAATATAAAATGAAGTGTGATAAAGGGATGGTTATGATGCACTGTCTATTTTAGAGAGATCTATCTGTATTTGTTCTATGACTGTGTGCATGTATATCTATCTATCTATCTATCTATCTATCTATCTATCTATCTATCTATCTATCTATCTATCTATCTATCTATCTATCTATCTATCTATCATTTATTATTTATTTTATATTTTATTTTAAACGGTTTGCGAAGGACTCTCTTGTTCGTGAACGTACAGCACGCGCCCGTCGATTTCTCTGAACTCCAAATAAAAAATGAAACTGACGGAAATTGTTTCTTCGTATAAAACGCGGTGGTTAAATTTACGGCCATAGTCGTCAAAGAGTTAAGAGGTTGTGTCCCAGCTGACAGTCAGCTGATGGCCTTTGACAGTTGAGAAAAAGTTTTGTTTCTCTAGGTTACTAATATGTTAATTAGCTGTCGGAGTGTGCGACCCTATTGGCTCTTAGTCCGAGTCATTTCCAGCCTGACGTCAGCTAGTATAATGCCTTAAACTCATCTGCTGTGTGATCCAAAAAATCGCCCCACCAGTCAGCGGCTTGTAACGTGCGAGGCTGCGTGTAGCCTACTCCCTTACTCTCAGCTTCTCTCCCTCTCCGCTTGCGCAATGTATTCATGAAGAAACCGTAAAGTGTTAATGTTTGAAATACAAAACCGCCGAATTTCACATGCTGAAAAAGGACTCCGCTACTCGTGCGCGCGGCACTCCTGTGTCTGTGCAATAGACTCTGCAAAGAAAAACTCCTCTCACACGCCTGCAAGTCCGTGGCTGCAAAAGGGACGCTGAAAATCTATTTTTTTTTTCAGTTTCAAGACAAACGCTTAAAATCAAGCTGGCTCACGTTCTTCCCAACCAACCCAGTTTGACAGCTGCTCTTCACCCCGTTTGGAGGACTGTCAGCAGCAAGAGGATGGCATCAGAGCTGGCAATGAGCAACTCCGACCTGCCCACCAGTCCCCTGGCCATGGAATATGTTAATGACTTCGATCTGATGAAGTTTGAAGTGAAAAAGGAGCCGGTGG
>OMNW01013789.1:30464-54662 GCA_900303245.1 Selene dorsalis | reverse complement strand
CTGTGGGCAGTTCAGTTCAGCGACCACAATTAAATGCGTGGTCAAAGTCTCATGGTCAGTCCAGTGTAAGGGTTAGATCATTCTTCTGTGTGTGTGTATGTGTGTGTGTGTGTGTGTGTGTGTGTGGGAGGGGGGTAAAAATCACGTCCATGGTTGTCTGTCTTGCGAGTAATTAATGCTTCAGCCAGACAAGCAGTGCAGTCCTGAAACCCCCTCTGACTCGAAGACAGGGGTCGCCAATCCTATGGGAACACAGAGAGGTGCCTTTCATTTGGGATGATCTGAGGAGCAATTCAAAAAAGTAACAAGAGGGGGTTGGTGTCACAGGGAAAATCTCTTAGTATAAGATGCAGGGGCCTGAGCAGCTAGAAGGGCTTCAGGTGCTGAAGAACTAGGCGCAGAGGTGAGCCCAGCGCAAGACAGAATGATGAGTGAAACCTTCACGAACTGGCTGACAAGACCGCAGAACTTGACCCATGTTGGACATACGCACACACGCGTGCTCCTTGGATGTTACGTTTTTTTTTATAATCATGAGAATGATTAAAATCTATCGCCGAGGGTTGTTGTCGCCCTTGATCATGGCAGTGGGCAGAGAGCGAGAGAGATGAGCAGAGGTGAGGATGAAGGTGGAGCACAGGAGGGAGAGGGAGGATTTAGCATTATAGCTGGAAGCCCTCCATCGGGGCCTCGCACTGCTGGAAGAGGAACTGCTGCTGCTGCAGGTCGACGGCCGGAGCCAGAGACGGGTCCTCGTCTTCAGTGTTGAAGTAGCGCTCGATCAGGTCGAAGGCCTTCTGGTAGATTTCCTGGTTCTCATGGCCCTGCAGGAACTCCAGCTTGTCCAGGCCTGAGAAGAAGAAAGAAAATATTTGTCAGCTTACAAATAATTTATAGCCAAATCATCCACTTTATCAATGAAAAATCCCAAAACATTACTTTATTTGCAACTATTTTGTTAAAATTCAGTTATTGACACTGAGTTACCATTTTCAAAGCAAATGTGTGAAATATTATCTCCGCTCATGTAAACTGCATCACAGTATCAAATATTCCCAAAATCATATTATTCAGTCCATTATGTGATAAGCAGCCAATATGTTCAGGCAATAGTTTACTACTTCTGGTGTTTTTTTTCCCTTGATTAATTAAACACATGTACACGTACCATAGGCCTCTTCGATGAGTGCACAATAGGGATTGATGCCTCCTCCTCTCTTGGCCTCCAGTTCTCCCAATCGCAAGATGTTCTCTAGGCCATTCAGGGCTACCTGAACTATTTTGGAGTCCATAAGTGTGAGCAAGTCACACAGAGGTTTGATGCAGCCCAGCTCCACTAAATGCCTGTGTGGGAGCAGCACACACAGAAACTCGATAAAACATAATTGCTCATCAAACAAGATAAGGAATCCAGATATGCTGCATAAAATAGGTGTGGTTGAAAGTATACCAGAACACCACAGTAACACACGAAGGAACATCTGAACATCAGTATATTAGCTACAAAGAACGGAAGCAAAAAACACATGTAATGTGCAGATGTGGGAAAATCCATCAGTGGTCTTACCTGATTTGCTCTGCAGAGCCCCCCGAGGTGGCATTAGTAATGGCCCATGCTGCTTCCTTCCTTGTGCGAAACTCTGCTACTTGCAGGATAGTGATGAGAGGAGGCAGCAGACCAGCATCCATCACCATCTGCAAAGAGGAATGATCGATGATTACACTGTGTAATGCTCAAGTCCTTTTTAAAACATCTGTCTTAATTCTCCAGGTTAAATTAGACATGGCACACAGACCTGTATTTGTGCTCGATTCCCTGCAGTAATGTTGGAGATAGTCCAGCAGGCTTCCTTCTTGATGGACTCCTTGGGGCTGCTCAGGAGGTGATGTAGGGACTGCAGCGCTGAGCAGTTCAGGATCACCTAGAAAATAATGCAAATTAAAACCAAAGTCAGAAATACTTTTGTTTCTTACTTTCTGCAGAAGAACTTAATTTGTGTTGACGTGTTGCCATTACCTGTGTCTGCAGATCATCTCCAGTCACTATGTTCCCAACAGCTCGCAATGCAGGGGATACCACCTTATAGTCGGCATGCCTAGAACAAAGCAGAGTTGTAGTGCCAGATTACTCTGATGTCCTTTATATACATTTATAAAATAATTAAATAACAATGTTTGCACTCTATATGTTAGTAATAAGTACTTTTGCATCCTCTCCCAACTTCTGTAGCTGGTAACACACCTACATCTAGACTGTTACACTGAAAGTAGAAGTGACAAATAGTTCACATAGGAGATTCTGTGACTCTCTGCCTCTGACATAGGATTTAGGTGTCGGCTGGTTGTGCCTGTTTAGCACAGTCCAACAAGAGACCTATACGTGTCTCCAACAAAACATAAGCCTTACATCAGTAATTCCACCAGCCTGCGACAGACTCCTGAGTCAATAACAGCCTGGATTTTGTCATTGGGGCCATCAGATAGGTAGGAAAGTGCCCAGCATGCATCAGCCAGAATGTCTGTGTCATTGACGAACAGCAGCCAGGACAGCACGCTGAGACACGGGGACACCTGGAAGGAAAAAACTTGATGTTAGATACATTTCTGTGTTAACTTCAGGGGAAGCAAATGCTATGCAGCTCAGATATAAGCACCTTGTGACCTTGGGACACGAGATATGATGCAATGTGAGAGGTGTGCTGTTGCCATAGTGACGCATTTATCTTGGCAAATTACCTTAGTGAAGTCTGGAGGTGGGTTCTTCCCTCTGCACAAGTTTGAGAGTGCCCACACCGCATTCCTCATCATTGTTAGACGATTTTGTTTGGCCAGTAATCTGTTAAGGGACGTTTTACATGTTTTATTGAAGTTAAGCTCTTTATTGTCAAGTGTAACATGAATATTGTGAAGGAAGATTACAGGACACTACTTACTGCACAAGGGAAGGCAGGATGTTGCAGTCTATGACAAAGTCTCTGCATTCTGTGCTGTCTCCTGCTATGTTTCCCAGGGCCCACACTGCCTGGGGGGCAGAGCAACAATTCAAGTAATACAGTAATTGAAAATGTATTCAAATGCGTGGCTCAGGAAAACAGACTGGCAAAATGCTAATGATAAAAAAGGTTTCAAATAATTTCCACTATGTTTTATTCAGCCTAATAAAACAAGGCAGGCTATTTATAGCACCGCCCAGACCAGCATAAAATTATATAAAAACATTATGAAAGACATTTTAGTGACTTCTTACTTGTTCTTGTACATCTTCAAAATCCGAGCTGAGCATCTCTATGAATATGGGCACAGCTCCTGCCTGGATTACCACCCGTGTCTGGTGTGATGTACCTGATGCAATGTTGGTTAACACCCATGCAGCCTCAAACTAAAGAAATACATAAGAAAACATATTAATTCATCACCTTGGGTTGGTTCCCAGATAAGATTTTAACAGTCAAATACATACATCACATTGAAATTCATTGTTAGGCAGGGAGGGAAAACACTTGACAAACAAATATATAAAATCACATAAAGCATAACACCCCCACTATTTGGTCAGTTCATGTACCCCTGGTTATACTTAGGAAATTTACCTGCAAAGTGCAGTTTTCTCTCCTCTTTAGGAACTCAACAAACCTCTCCACCACCCCTGGTGTGGCAATGACTTCATTGATAGGTGGGTTGGGCTCTAAATGAGACAAAGGATAGAGGTTGGTAATATGGGGAATAATGATTTTAATTCCTTTCACATTATTTTTAATATCAAAACTGTAATTTTCTCATGCTGAAGCCATTTAATTATCACCTATTATATATAAGGAATAGGCAGGTGCCACTATCATGAAGAGAGATTAAAAGTAGTTATTGGGAATATACATCTACACCGCCCTTACCTTTTGAAAGGAGTTTCCTAAAGCGCTGAGTGCCTATTAGCTGCTGCTCAGGGGAACTGGAGAAGATCATTTGAGTCATATCCTCAGAGATCACACCACCCTGTACAGAATTGGATATTAAAGATTTAATAAAACACCGAAAGTATTCTACACATGTCTTTGCTAAACTTTAATATAAATCACTGATTTTGTTTCATGTTTTCCTTCTCACCATGAGTGGGTCCATATTGTTCGCCTGGGACTCCAGGTAGCCACTATCAGCCATCCCATCATCCTCCAGGGTGCCATCATCCTCAACTGTTGCAACATTCCTCCTCTTAAACAGCTGGAATGAAGCAGTATTTACATAAATCATTTTGGTCTTACTGTGCACAGCTCCTATAGGTAGGGTTGGAGATCCTGTTAATACGGTTTGAGCAGGCCACACTGTGAAAATACACGAGTCAGAAGTCCAAGCCAGTTTCCTCAGATTTGTCTCTGAAGCCACGCCTCCAGAGCACAGGATCGCTCCGCATTGGGTCGCTCGGCGAACGCGATACCTCCGCGGAGCGACCCAGTGTAATCCCATGGAGAGGGACGCGGCTTTCGGCGATACTGTCGCGTGTAGCGCTAACTTTCCGCCAGCTTTTCTCGTAGCTCATTCACGTGAAAGAAAACACCTAACGTCATAATAAACCACCCAGCATCAAGCTTACAGGTACACTGCCACACGCCGGACTCCAGTGTGGTACATTGGATAACTGGCCTTGTCTTTCCCGCATCGTAACTCGTTGACGATTCTGATCGCGCACGCGATTAGTGCTCGAGGAGAGGTACGCGCAGAAGAGGGAGGGACAGAGTCGGCAGTTTGATTGACACATCACGATCCAATTGACTTGAACGTGGCGTTCAAGATGATTGGATGGTGTTTTTTCAGGATTGTAGTCCCACAGGTGACTGATTTTTTTTCATTTTTGTGAAAAAGCATGAAATTATTTTATTTCAATCGGGGTGTGAGGAGGATTTCAAGCAATTCAGTAAAAATGTTCCAGAAATAGATCTCCAACCCTACCTTTAATTAACAACTACAATGTTAAGAAAAACCAGCATGGAGTTCTTCCCTGACTGGAAACAAACTCAGACCTTAGATTGTTTATGTTTGATGGGGGTCTGTCTGATCAAAAGCCCTTAACTAGACTAATTTGTGAACATTGACACCTCTACAACAAGGAAAACAAAATGACTTGTATACACTTTGCTGACCTGCTCATCCTTTTTCTGTTTGCGGAGCTGCAGGCCTTCCTCTTCCCTCCTTCTTCTCATTTCATCTGTGTTGAGGGACTTATTCTTGTAGCTCTTAAGTCGTGCATTGTCCTTACCTTGACTCATTGTGTAGCCTAGGAAGATGTAGAAATAAACATGAAAACGCCACTTGGACAGAGCTGTAAATCACTCATAAGTCTCACCGAAACAATCGGTTGTTCCAGGTCCCACTGTTTTTTATACAGCTAGCTAAACAAGAGATGAGTCCCTTTAGCAAACACTGTACAACAAATTGGGGGCATCTAAGGATACTAGCTAGTTAGCTTCATGTGTCCTGACACTGCGTATCTAACAGAATACCGAACACATGATTATCTGATGATCTGATGTGGTGTGTCTCCTTACCGATACACCGATCACTAATGTACAGAACAAAATTAAATAATCGGGAAAACTACACTTAGCTCAGTTAGCTAATGTCATAGCCGTTGTTAGCACATTCCAGTCTGGCAGCTAGCTAACAGTGGCTAACCGATTTAGCGAACGTTAGCTCTGAAATCCAGCGCTAACGTTAGCTCGTGCGACACCCCAACGTTTTCCAACCGCTGCCAACAATGAGGACTAAATCAGCTTCTCGTTATAAAGTGTTTCTGCACAGAGCTTGCCAAATGTAAGTGATTATTATTATCTGACCTGTCAAATTGGGCTCTGTAATCCCCTTCTTTGCTAGGCCACCGTCCGTTGAGCCGTCGCCGGTATGCTACTGCGCATGCGCAATGTTCAATTCTCCACCACCCCGCAACTCCCCCGCACTTACTTACACTCCACCCCACCCACGCGACACCTATGCCCTGTAAATAAACACAGCTCGTATGGTAATACTCAGAGAACCGGTCTCCAGAAGCATCATATAAACCATGGAGTGTGCTTATTTAATATCTTTAACACACAGTCAACATACTGAGAAGTGAAAGACACAATATCAATGGAAATAAGCAAAAGCCATATATTTAAAATGCCACTGTGCCAACTTCAAGGCGGATTGAAAGCGTCTGTCGGCTCTTCGCTTCTGTCACAAAGCCGGCTCTGAATGCAGGTGTGTGTCGCTGTAATAATGATACTGTTTTGAAGTGGAGCCCCGTCTCTCTGGCGCCAGCGATCATCACATGGACGCGTGGTTCGTCTATGCATTTAATGGCCTGAAACATCAGGCAGGGGCAACCCTTTCCACAAAGGGCCGGTGTGGCTGCAGGTTTTTGATCCAACAAACCAAGAGCACACAGTTTGACCAATCAACTGTCTGAAGACTGACACAGCAAAGGTAAACAGACATATACAGGACGATAATTAATAATAATGTCCTCGCCAACATAACTGTATAGGCCTAAATCAAAACGGAAAAAACAAAATATTATTATTATTGTCATCATCTACGGAAGCCCTAAAGGGTCATACATACATACATTTTATTTCCTCCGTTTTCCCATGATAACGAGATAATTCAAGGAGACGTCAGTCAGCATGACATGTCACGTGTGATGGAAATCTCAGGCCTATCAGTTTCATTCGTTATCTCTCAAATTAATTATCTCATTATCACGGGAAAACGAAGGGAATAAAACGTATGTATGTATGACCCTTTAGGGCTTCCGTTAAAAAAATCATCATTATCATCATCATCATCTTGAGGATAAACATTTTATTTTAAACATCTTCATAACATACAAAACAGCATATAGGCCTATACATATTATGACCCGCATAACTGGGAGAGTGGATCCAGCAAATACCAAGAAGATCCAAGATTTCTGTCTCTGTCCAGATCAGTGCAGTCCATACTTCACAGGACCGTCTAGCTCATTGGCCTCTCGGACCTGTGTGTGTGTGTGTGTGTGTACTGTAGATTATAGAGGGGGTGTTGGCAGGTGACACTCTGTTTGACCCCACAGCACCTAAAAAATGACATGACAGGTGCACTCTCCGTAGTAGCTATAGACTTCATTGTTCAATCACCTGTAGGTTAGCCCTTACCCACTTCTCTATCTCTCAGTTCATTCCTGATTTAAGAGCTTTTTTTCAAGATGTTAGGAGCTAGAAAGAATATCTCACGTAAGAAATAGTGTGACTGTGTACATGTGATTATGACTGGTGTCATAATAATAACAGCCATTGGTTTTATGTTCATGGAAGATCTTACAGAGGTCAGATGAAAGACAACCACCTAAACTTTTTGAGGTTTTTTTTTGGCTCTGGACACCTGCAGTCAGTCACCCTATTAGAAAGAACATTGTTGCAGTTTAAAGTCATTCCAGATCTCTACAAATATGGGTGGCACCTACACACCCAAAAACTTTATGGGATTGCTCTCCAAAAACGTGACAACAATGCAAAATCAAGTTGGAGTCCAGAGCTCCCTTCTGGCTGATGGGAACTGCTTTGACATGTGGCATGATTACATGAAGCTGGGCAGGCTGCTGCAGAGGCTGTCCCGCAGACCAGAGGTGAACCAGGGAGACACCGAGCAGCCACAGGAAGAGCAGGCAGCACCGTGGAGCCCCAGCCGCGTGTCACCCCGGCAGGAGGAGTGTAAACACTCCACAGAGAACAGCTCAGTCAGCAGCCTGTCAGACACCAGCTGCGGCAGGACTTCCTCAGACTACTGTCGCTTCTGCAAGCAGAATGGAGAAACCCAGAGGGTGTATCGCTCACACAAACTGAAATCTGACGACGGAAAAGTCACCTGCCCCATCCTGCGGAACTACACCTGTCCCATCTGTGATGCCACCGGGGATTACGCACACACGCGCAGATACTGTCCGCAGGCGCAGGACCGGGAGGCTGCGAAGATGCTGCCAAGGGCCAGAGCTTGGTAGCTGTGATGGACTCTGAAAGACTGATTACACTAAAAAGTATGTAAATATTTACAAAAAAAAATGTGTTCATGTGCGCACACTGTTTCAGGTATAGAAATGCGCAACTTTGGAGTGAGATGTTCCAGGTTTGTAGCTTCCTTTAGTTTTCATATATTTGGATTTCAACTTTTCTCAATTATTATTATGTAAATTATATGTTGAAACAAAGGTTGCCTGCGTTTGTTGGATACAAATTCTGTAAATAAAACCTGATTCCGTTGAAGTCGAGTTCAGTTTTCTTTTATTGTGAAATGCTCTACAGTACAACTTTACAGTATATCAGTACATCATTTTTATGCCACTACAGTGAACAAGCCACATATTATAATTTTACTGCACACCATTATACTTCATATTCAGACCATTAATGTATTATTAAGACATAACTTTGTCTCACACATAAAACTATGGAACTGTACATAAAGTAGCTCAAATGATGGTTACACATGATGATGTCCTGTAGCAAAAACATAATAACAAATAATTGAATAGAAAATGTGTTGCCTTTAGGGTTATCTAACATAGCTACATCACACAAATAAGTGAATGACGTAGGCTTATGCAAGGTGACGCAATGTAGATAAAGCTTTGGCAAAAATAACACCTCATAATTTCATAACTCATAATTCACAACTAATTCATTCATGTAAGAGCCAACGCTGGTCCCGCCTCTTCTGTCACAAACTGCTTTTATCAGGTAATAAATTGTTGTTACTAAACTGGTGCATGAACCACGACCGCCGAGAGTGAGAATTATATCATAGGTTTTATATGACTGGATTATTATAGGCTAACCTCATATCTAACCTAATATCATTGTTCATATGTAAGATGTGTGTTAATAGCGTAGTGTCATTATCTTTTATCCAAACAAATAATAACAACATTTTTCTCTTAAAGTTAAGAGGTAGAAGTATGAAAGAAGTACCTCAGAAAAAATCGTCTTCAGTAAACGTTAAATTCCAGTGCTGATAAGAGGAAGGGGGTCACAGGTTGGAGGGTGAAGGGTTCAGGAGGAGGCCACTGGACCAGAAGTTTCTGTTCATGAACAACGCGTCATTTGTCAGTCATTCAGCGTCTCTTTCAAGACGTGGGTCTTATTCTTAAGAAGATGGTGGGCTCTGTTTCATGTCTGCGCCCACAAATTGTCTCACAAATCCCTCCATGGCCTCACAGTGTCATGTTCACACTCTGTTTACATGATTATTGCACAGTAACTTCCCATTTGATTCTGTCATACTCATGATACTGACTTTTTTTTCTGTTGACATTTAACATGATGAGTTGTCTGCAGCTGGCAGCAGGCCAAGATTTCATGACTCAAACTCTCACCTGGTCTCACCTGTCGGACTTGATGATAAAGGTGTGTTACTAAACATTATGGGACAAGGGATGGGTTTTATAAATGTTTGGAATGATTGGACTCACTTATGAAACAGGGAGTCGTTCATCTTTGCTCATAGGATTTTTTTTCCTTTCACTTAGTGCAGCATTTGAAAACAAAGGCCACATGAAAGGAAGTGTCCTTATTCTGATAATATAGATTTGAAACACGTGCTCCAGGATTATAAAATCTTGGCTGTTGCACAACCTCCCTCTTAGGAAATAAAAGCTCCTCCTTGACAGCCGTCTTTGCATTGCATTTCACTGCTGTCACCCAAGAACACAAGTTAAATGGTATGTCTTTGTTCATGTTAATAATGGTGTTAGTCGATCTCAACGCTAAATTATCAATATTTGCTTCTCTTGACTTGATGTGTTTTAATTCATAATTCTTTTATTTTAGATAAGTTAACTTATCCACAATGGCAAAACATAACATTAGTCTTCTCACTGCCATGGTGCTGGCTCTGATTTTCTTCATAATTACCATGGTGTTCAGTGCTCTGGCAGCGCCTGGAATATGTAAGTCAGACGTTTGACGCTCTACATATTGTTTTGTAGATAAGTTATACACTATAAAACTGTGAGAATAATCCTTTGAAATTTAAAATATGGGAAAATAATAAACTGTATTTGTAAATTTTGCTTTTGAATTTTTCTCTCTCAGATCCATTTTTGTCAAGCACTGGTAACGTTTCAGATGAGTTTGAAACAGAGATCACACCAGCAGGATGGACATTCAGCATTTGGTCAATTATTTACATCTTTCTGGTTTTGGTGTTGCTCTACCTGCTCTCTGGCATCTTTAGGAAGTAAGAACCACTGAAAAACAAACAAACCTTATCTTTGTCTCCTGCGTTGTATTTGGTATGTCGAACTCAGCGCTTTCTGCTTTTTCTAGGAATGTCTACGGTTACGTCTACTGCAGTCCTGCTGTTTTACCACATGGATTTTACGTGGCTTGGTGCGTGAACCTGGGCCTCAATACAGGATGGTTGTTCGTGTGGGACAGAAAGTGAGATGATGCCATCTTCTTTATCAGTTTGCAATTTATTTCATATGTTAGTGTTGAGAGACCATCCTTGCTTAATTGTTACAGGAAAACAATTGAGTTTAATGATATCAGTGGCACATTTTGCAGTTGTAGATACTGCATCTGCCTTTTTAGTGTATTTAAAATTCACCTGATGTGAATGAAAAAGACGGACATTCCCATAAGAAACCTGTCTATCTTTTATCTCTGTAAAAAGGTTTATTTCTGCTGCCCTGGCTTTACTCATCCTGATTGCCTTGACCAACTACATCATGATATTCTTCTCCTGCCATGGTCTCCATGGTTATGGAGCCTGGCTCAACAAATACCACAAAGTAGATCTGTGGCTCAATCGTGTGTTGGTAAGAATTGTAGTTCATTTCTATTTTTTTTCTTTCTCCTACCTCCCAGCACAGTCTTTTGTGCAAGTACTGTTCTTTTAAGGACTTTTCTGCCTCTGTATCCCTGTTGCAGATTCAAAATGGAATTGCCATATATGCAACATGGACAACCATTGCATCCTTGGTTAACCTGGCTATTGTGCTGAAATACAATGCAAACATGTCCCAGGCTGATGCCGCCACAGTGTCTCTCAGTATCTTGACTGTAGTGGTATTTGTGTGGTAAGTGCAAAAGAGATGTTTAATAATGTTTAATAAATCTACGAAAACATATATCAAAACAAAATGTATTTGCTCTCTCACAGGTTTATACTGGAAAACTCTGTCCTCGACAAGCACGTGAGATTCATTCTCACTATTTACCCAGTTGTGATCTGGGCACTAACGGGGGTATTTATGAAAAACACTGAGGCGTCTTCTCGCAATAACATCTTCAACAGTAAGGAATTAAATAAAAGTCATAATCAATCTCAATTACATCACTTGAATGTTTCTTATGTTTTCATATAAATTTTTCCTCAATAATTGTAGAGACCGCGATACATTTTTACAATAGACAAACAGGGCATACAGTGAATTACACCTGCCTATATCAGCCTATGCACTTTCATACTGTATTTGTGATAGCCGATTTATATGTGCACTTGTGCTTCTCTACAGTTGCGCTGCTGGCTGTAGCCTGTACCTTGTGTGCTGCACGGATATTTTTGGTCACCCTGAGGCAAATCAAACAGCCATTTTACAAAGACTTCAACCTTGAGGCCATGTCTCCGATGGAGGTTGCTGACAAGCAGAAAAATATATTTAAGTGAGCCTGCTTGATAATTAAGTATTTTTTCACATATATGCATCATTCAGTGCATGGAGTCACTGTGGTGTGATGTACTTCTAAATGCTTTGTATATCTTGTAATTGATGACTTTTGTTTTGCCTTGGAGACACAAGATGAAGCTCCACAACATGTAATGTGACATTTTGTTGACTTATACACCTAGTTGTCAATATATTGTATATATTGCACTCTGACATCCCTCACAGACACAAGTTATTACAGATTTCACTGTTGTTTTTCATAAAATTGTTTTTGTGCTTGCATTTTAAGTTTTCTGTATTGTTATAAAATAAATACATTTGTTCCTCAGGTGTGTTTCTTTGTGGAATAATTATGAAAGTAACAAACACTATAACTGTTTCATCGAACAGAACAATAATGTCCTTAGATACAATGACAAGATAATGAATAGGTATGACTACAGTCAAACGGTATTGATCATTTTGCATATTATGAAATAAAATCTATGTTGCATTTCTTAATATGAGCAGTCTTAGCTGTAAAACAGTGCATTCTTCATTGCCCTTCTCTATTACATGAGCTCCGACCAATCTAAATTGTCACGTGTTTCACAGGTTTACTGTTAGGAAAGCAATGAACTACAATGTATTCAGTGGAAATATTACTCCGTAACCTTGGGTAACTACTCTCTGAACCTTTTATGGCTGTTCTCTAACACTGATTGTTAACACAACTCATTAGACTGATAAGGAGAACATTACCACACCTTTTACAGTATCAGACTCTTTATTTTAAGTTTATTGAAGTTAGTGATTTCTGTTGTTTTGAGTGGAAAAAAATCTAAAAAAAAAATGTTTTTTTTTTATGATTATTCAAATTTTTCAGTTGCCATACAATGTCCACATACATGACCACAGTCTGCAAAAACTTTGAGTTTATAAGTCTGCTAGAGTTTCACAGTTTAGGAGCCACACCCTTTGTGAGAAAGACATGTGGTGTGATTGTCTGAGTGGCCTCTGTATTTACTGCAAAAGACTGACGATTTTCACTTGCTTTGCTCTTTTGGGGTGTCAAAGGTCAGGTTCATATACAGGTCATGCAGGAAGATTCATTTTTACATTAAATTCAATACATTAACACAAGGTGGCATCACTCAGAAGCCACACACATGGATGGTTTCAGGATTATGGCAGCTATGTGGGAAAATATTGACAGTGGGTCTTTTATGATCCACTGCACTGAGGCAGAAATGTATACAAGATAAGAGATGCACGTGACACTTTAGAGGTCGTAAGTCATCCCCTTACACAACCAACTATTCTATAAAATAGGCAGTCCTTGGTCCTCTGCACACTTACTCTTGGCGTTCACACAGGGAGGAGCAAAGAAAGGTATGTGTTGTTTGACTTCATTGAATGGACTCTCTTTATGTCAAGCTGCCAACCTTTCACTATCCTAAAACACAGCACGTTGCAGTGGCACATGGACTATACATATTATATACATACTACTGTGAGTTCACAGTCCAGTTCAGTCCGTAAATGTAATTGCCCAAAAAAAAAATGGCTTGGAATGACAGACTTATTCTAGGTTGTCTTGGCGATATGTTTCACAAAAGAAGATGGCTGGTGATTTATGAAAAAGCTTTAATTTGGTAGAATTGTCTATACTGGATGTACTGCATAAGGTGAATGATTATCATCACTTGTCCTGCCCCTGAGGAAGTTCAGAGGTCAGGTTCAAACACAGATCATCACTTCTCTCTCTCTAAAGTTGATAGAGATTAACATGCTCTATTTTTACTTCCTCCTTTCAGCTATTTCATTCTTTTTACGTTGTCCTCTTTTATAGTTAAGCACAATGGGAAAACACAACTGTGGACGTCTCACTGCAATAGTGGTTTCTGTTGTTGGCTTTGCAGTAAGCTTGGTGTTCAATGGGCTGTCAGTAGTTGGGATAGGTAAGTCAGAATTCACTGTCATTTAGATGGTTGCTGTTACTTGTAGAGGATGTTGAAGTGACTCTGTGAATGAGCACTGCAGGGTCATAACAAAATATCAGTTGAACCTGTCATAACTATAATCTTACTAATCTTGCTGAATATTTCCTTACATGTCCCACTAGGTCCTTATTATACAACCACAGCCAACGTGTCTGCTGTGTTTGACACCCAGATCACACCGTCAGGATGGACCTTTAACATCTGGAGCGTCATCTACGTCTGGCTGACAGCCATGATCATCTACATCGTTTCAGGACTTTGCAGAAAGTTGCGACCAGTTTCTTCTTTTTTTGTGCATTTTCATGTTTACAACATTACAACATCAAAATGATGTCTTTTCCAAAGACATGGGAAGAATAACAACAGCAGTAACACAGTCTCTCAGTACAAATGTTTAACTTCTGTCTTGTAGGAATGGTTATGGCTATGTTTACTGCAGCCCTGCGGTGTTGCCTTATGGATTCTTCATTAGCTGGTGCCTCAATCTGTGTTTCAATATTGGCTGGCTGCTGGTTTGGGACAGAGGGTGAGAGTCTCCACTTTAACTTCCACATGTCTCTGTTGAAATTTTCCTCTAAATTAAGCTTGCTGTAGCATATATTGTAAGTTTGATTCACCACAACCTAATGTCAATGTTTTTTTCTGTTGTTATTGTGCCTGCTAAAGAATAATGATTGCTGCACTGGTTTTCCTCATCCTGGTCATCTGCACAAACTACTCCATGATATGCTTCATCTGCCATGGGCTACATATTTATGGACCTTGGCTCAAGAAATACCACAGTGTAGACCTCTGGCTCCTTCGTGTGCTGGTTAGTATGACAAATGTACAGCAAGTTTATGTGCTGTTTCATTCAAGTGGACAACATGCAATGTTCAATTTTCTGTTTTACCCAATAATGTTTTCATTATATTAAACTAAAATAT
This sequence comes from Selene dorsalis, assembly GCA_900303245.1. Classification (NCBI taxonomy): domain Eukaryota; kingdom Metazoa; phylum Chordata; class Actinopteri; order Carangiformes; family Carangidae; genus Selene; species Selene dorsalis. The sequence goes on along the minus strand of OMNW01013789.1, from coordinate 40,080 downwards.
TCTTCAATGCAGGTCCAAAATGGTGTGATGATATACACAACGTGGACAACCATTGCAACTCTAATCAACCTAAGCATTGTTCTGACTTACGATGTAAAGATGTCTCCAACGGATGCTGCCACCATCTCATACTCTATTCTGACCGTTTTGCTGTTTGTGTGGTAAGTGGTCTTCACTTGGACACAAAAATCTCTGATGCACAAGAGATGAATTGTAAATAAAGTATTTCTGTGTTTCTCAGGTTCATTTTGGAAAACATCGTCCTTGACAAACATGTGCGGTACATACTCATCATCTACCCTGTTGTAATCTGGGCCCTGGCTGGAAACCTGGACAAAAATTATGATGCTAAATCACCTACACGCAATGGCATCTTCATTGGTAATACATTGTAGACAGTCCCATATATGATGAATAAACCTATATGATGATTTCTACAATTAGCTCATCAGAAACAACACCAAAAGACAAAATATACAATAAACACAATATTAAGGAAATTAATTATAATACTAAGTACAATGTTTTTGTCACTTTTTAGTTAAATAAATGGACAGTAAATCAAATCTAAGTATATCACATTTGATATAACGCTTACACTTAGGTAAAATATATCATTATCATTTGTAACAGAAATATTATGCCATAACATGCTAAAACAAAAAACTGGTATATCTGTGTGTGTGTGTGTGTGTGTTGGCAACCACAAAAAACTGTCAAAAAGATGTACTCACTGTGCTTTTATCTCTCAGCTGCACTGCTGGCCTCAGCCTCTGCACTGTTCATCACGAGGATTGGTTTGGTGATTTGGAGACACATCAAACAGCCACTTTATGAAGGTGTCAGTCCTAAAGCCCTGGAACCAATGGATATTGCTGCGAGGCAGAAGAAGATATTTTGCTAAACATCTTCCCTTCATGATACAACATACTAAAACCTCATGTCATATTTCATATTTAAATAGGTGTAATTAAAAACATTACTGTGTCTATAATAACTGGGTGAACTGTTATTAACTGTTATTTTGTAGATTCCATGCATTTTCACTAAATTCTAATGCTGTATGTTATAAAATGTAGCCTTCAACACTATAATATATAGTATAATATCTACATAACTTTGGCTGAATGGTGTCTGAGGCTTTTATGGCTCTTGTCTAACATACTGACTGTTAGCACATTAGCAACATTTTTGTCGGGGGGGGCAGTAATACAATCAATCGTGTAATTGTCCTGTAGGGGGCAGCAATGCGAAAAACCCAGTTAATGTCAAGGCTGACGGAAATTAAAGTGCAAAAGAAGAAGAGTATCCTATGTAGTTGTTGTGTGTTTTGCCCAGCAGTGGTTTTTGTCAGGCAATAAGTCTATGCCAAGCCGTGCCTTTGTCAACCAACAAAAGTTCCACCAGTTATACATATATTTATAGTACATGTTTATGTTATTTTTGTGGGGTCATTTTTGTTTTCCAAAGCAGGGATTTTTGGTTAGCATCTGTAAAATTAGCAATCACTCAGCGACAGTGCCGCCTGGGAGGCAAAACCCAGGGCTGCGGAGGGAGGACGCAGAATGCGCGGGTTACTCATAATAAACAGTAAACAGCGCCATTGTTTGCTGTAACGTTGGTTATTAAGTGAATCGAACAACCAGCCTTTACCTTATTTTGTACTTACCTTAAGGCAAGTTTTAAAGACGGGAGTTTATGCATTATAGGCGGCAGTTGAAAAGCAGGGGCTGAAAGCGAAATGAAAACTAGCTAGCTGTTGCTAGTTAGCTTGGGTCTGGCTGACAGAAAAACGCTTTTCTAACGTTATCGGGAAAAAGAGGACACAGCTGGTTGTCACAAATGGAGACTAATTACCCTACATTGGTAAGTTAACGGTTACGGTTGTGTGTCTGTGTTTCTGTTGTGCTGCGGAGGAAGAAGGGAGGAACAAACATGTAACATTAGCCCAAGAGAGGGGGCTGACCCCGTTTGTACAAACGTTAAACTGCGCTCGGGTAACGTTGCATTGAAACATCTAACGGTGTCCCAGGGTGAATGCTACGACCACAACAAGGTCATAATGTGTTGGAGAGGTGTCGATTCAACTTTACAGTCTTTGTTTAGACTGTGGTTCGTGATTTTTTTTTTGTGGCGGTATCGTCTAATAACGAGGGATATTACCATCCATCAAATCGCGGGCATCAGCAGTGCCCAGAGAGTTTTAGTTTCAGGTAAAAGAGGAATTGTGGACGATGTAAATTAACCAGGAAGTGGTTGCACAACTGTTTAAATGTATTAATAAATGGAGTAAATTAATGCTGCTTTGATTAATTCATTTGTTTAGTATCTTCATTACATTTATTAAAGCATTATATGTAAGGTATATTCATATGTTGTATATGGTGTTAATGTGTAGAAGACTAATTGCTCCACCATTGGAGAATAGACTACAGTTTTAGCTTGGTATACGTGATAAACTGAGAAGTGAGCATAAGCAATGTTGTTTGCTGTTTTGTTTTTATTTCCTACAAATTAGTAGATTAAAACTAATCTTTGCTGTACTTGCTGTCTTTTTACAGAGGAGACCAAAGAGGAAACTCTGCTACCTCACAAACAAAGACAGGTATACTTGAATGTCTTTTAATCCACATCTTATCCACTGTGATGTAGTGATTAGAAACGTGAGTTTATAGTTTCAAATAATGTTTTGTATGGTCATTATGAAATGTTGCTATTCCAGCTATTTTAACTTTGGTAAATGTGTTTTCAGTCTGTCTAAACCATGGGCAGGAACACTGACACTGGGGGACGTTGATAACATGTTTGATGACTTGGGTAAGTTGAGTATGTCATTAATTTAACCAGTTAGTTTTGTTTGGTTTGTTTTTTTTATTTATTATGTTAACCAATGTTGTACTATTCTTTACAGATTCTTGTTCACAGGTTAACCTGCTCCATAGTTCTGCGTCTGAGACTAACCACAGTGAGCTAGAAGCATCACCAGTCCCGCAGGGGGCACGGCTAACAAAAGAAACTTCACCATGCCAGATGGTAATGTCAGATTTTTTGTATATTCAGTCAGTCAGTACAGTGACTTCTGCTGATATTACAAATATATAGTCAGAAAGGAAAATACTGTCTGTAAACATCCACTTGGCAAGTCCCTGATGATTGATTTTAAGATGTTTTGTTATGTGTGTTTTTGGTGCAGTTTCTTACAGTTGTTTTTATGCCTTTTATTTTACTTATCATATTTTATTTTTGATGTCTGTGTTGTCAGTCCCAAGAGTTTCACCTAATATAACACCACAATGTCCCATTGTGGGACAAAATAGCCACAGTTGTTGTGCGTCCACACTTGGGCTTAATATTGAATTAGAGAAGACTTGATACCTTTTTAGATGTTTTGAGCCGTTGAATATATATTTTGTATTTCTTTAGGATCCTAAGGGAGATGTCCTACTTCCTACAACACCACCCACTCCTAATGTGGAACCTGGTAAAAAGCAATATATATATATCTGTTTCTAAATTAACACCTATCAAATATGTCAATACATTTCTTGTTAATGGATGGTACCGTTTGTGTTGCAGATTTAGATATCCTTTTTGATGTGAAAGGGCCTATAAAGACTTCCAGCCCGATTGAACATAATGTTGTTGTAGAAGGTGTAAAGGAAGAGGGCAATGAAAAAAAACAAATCAACCCTCCGATTCTTATGGACTGTGAGGATGATGTAAAGGATGACACAAAAACCAAGGAAGCCCAGTCCAAGGAGCTTGTCACAGGGGGGTAAGAAATGCATTCCCTTGTTAATTATTAAATAGTCAGAAACTGCACATAATGATCGAGTTTAAAATGTTGGATTTTTTTGCAAGCACCAACATAGTGTGTCATTAAGTTATTTCCTCATTAATTCTTTGGTCAATAATAATTTTCTTTTACTCTAGAAATTATGACTGTGAGTTGGAGTCTCCACCAACCAAGATTACTTTTAGCAAATCCACAAGGCCAAGACACAGAAACAAGGTGGAGGGGTCATGGTAAGGGCTTTTCATTCTGAAAATGCCGATTATTTTTCTGCCAGCTCTTCATTGGTATCTGCTGTTGCATAATGTTGATGTATATCTTTATGTGTCTGTTCAGCAAAGCAAGTAACCCTGTCGAAGAAAAAACATGTAATAAACCCCAAACACCTGTTGTGGAGAGCAAAAGAAAACCAGCAAAGTAGGAAGTGATCACTTTTATGCATAGTTAAATTCAAAGAAACGGTGTCTTCATTCGTCCATTCTTGTTTTCTTCTTTGTGTTTAATACCAGGCAAGGAAATTCAACCCCACCAGTGAAACAGGTGAATAGACCTGCAGCTCCTGAGAAACATGAGGGAACAGTTCAGAGCCAGCCTCCAGCAGAGATGTCCAGCCTTGTGAGAAAAGACAAGATACCGTTTCTGCAGATACTAAGACTGAATACTGTTGGACAGCCGAAACCTGTAAAGTGAGTTGTGATAAAAGTACATCTTAATTAGTAGCAAGTGGATTTGTGTTTAGATATAAAGACATAAAATGATTATGAATCTTTTTCTTTCTTTTTTTTGCTTTGTTTGTTCTTCTGTCAGTTTTAGGAAGTTGTCACAAGTAAAAGTTCCCAGCCCCCCTCCTGAGCCAGAGGATGATTTCCTGATTTTGGAGGATGACACTCCTCTTTGGTTTTCCATCCCGAGTAAAACTACCACCAGTAAGAGAGGGCAGCAGAGCAGAACAGCCAGCACAGACAAAGACAGCTCAATAGACAACAGGACAGGGGAGAGACCACTGGAGACTGTGCAAAAAGATGATAATCAGAAAATGAAAAAGATGAAAGGGAAAAAGAAAAATGAACTGACAGGGCCTGGAAATGATGAGGGTGACTTGGTCAGTCCTGAGGATGTTCCTGTCGGTGATGAGGTGGAACCAGCAAAACCAAATAAAAAGAAACAACAGCTTTTAAAGACCCCATCAAAAGAGAGTGACAGGGTAAAGGAGGCACCAGATGAAGAAAAACGCTCTCAGAAAGTGGAAAAGAAGGCTCAGAAGCCCTCAGAGACAAAAAACTTAAAGTATTCAAAAGATAGGAAAGAAAATGCAAAGACAAGCAGGGCCAAGTCATTAAAGGGGACCAAAAAAGGGATGCAGGAACCTGAAGACATGAAGGAGCAGAACAATGAGAGGGATTCAGACGCTAGAGACTTTGGTTGTCTTACAGGTAAAGACCTCATACCCTTAAAATCTCCTCCCATGTGTTGACATTTAGTCTTTCTGTTGGTTATTATTACTATGTCAAGGATTTCCCCCTTTTCCCCCATTGCTTTTAAACTGACACTTAAAAGACATTTAAATGTAAATCGTCCTGACATTTAAGATGCTAATGAATTGGTACAAACCAAGTTAATATTAATATCATATCAGATCATTGTGTTTCTCCAGCCAGTCAACATCAGTGTTAAAATCACTAAAACATTTTTTTCATTTTTATGTGAATTCTGTGACAGACAGTGGAGGAGTGGAGGATTTAGCAGGTGGAAAGGCTAAAGGGAACAAGCTGCCGTGCGTATCTGAAGGGAGTTCATCTGAAGAAGGTCAGGCTCTTGGGAAAAGGAAGAGAAAACAGACTGGACAGTGGTGGTTGAGTTCTCAGATTAAAGAGGAAACGGAGACTACAAACAACCACCCTACAGTAAAGAAGTCCAAAAAGCGCAGCAAAGAGCCCAGAGCAGCAGAACCTTCACCTGTGAAGGCAAAGGAGGACGGACGTCAGAGCACAGTTCAAGCTAAAGAAAAGAAACCCAAACGAAACAAAAACAGACCTGCAAGAGGAGGCACACGAGAGGAGAGGAAAGCAATATGTGAAGTCTTTAACACAAATGAGGCCGAGGAGAGAGACGAGCAGCAGCAGGAGGCTCCCTGTCAGGACATGGATCCTGAGCAATCGAGCCCTTTGGTCTTTTCACACAGTGATATCAGTCGTACCTCAGGTAAGGTCAGTGGAGGGAGTGCTCACTGTGCAACCAATAAGGGTTGTTACTTATCAATATGTTCTGTATATATCTTCCATTTTTACAGGAGATCAGCTATTTCCAAGAGTCTACCATAACGTCTCTAATGAAAAACGGTCCAACACACCACGGCATCCCTCTCCCAGAAGACCTGTGGAGCAGCTCACTCCATCAGAACCAGGGAAACGGATGAGGAGACCTCCTGGTGACTGGTGGAAGGTTGATGGTGTGTCTGAGGACATGGAGAGCACCTCTCCACAACCTCAGCAGCTTAATCCTGTGGAGCCTAAATTGTACAAGGACAGAAAAACACAGTCCAAACAGAGCAGACCTCCCAGACTTGGAAGTCCCAAACACGGCAACATGTTGGTCTCCTCCAAACCACTGGGGGGAGCTCATATTTCTCCGCTGAATGCTAAAACACTGCCTGCTCAAAAGACTGTCAAGTGCTCTCTGGCACCCAGAAAAGAAAAGTTGACACCAGCTGCAGAGACGCCGACTGTGGTCAGCAGCAGAGACACGAATCAGAATAACATACATGATGACAATTGGCCTCTTGCACAGGAGGTGACTGTTACTGACTGTGTATCACTCAGTAAGACTGATAAAGAGACACTCAGCATGGGTGCTGGTGATTACAGGAACTCACAAAACGGCTCCGTCAGTCATGACAATCCACAGTACAAGCCAGAAAACACGTATGGAACAATTAAAGTCTAAATATGCTATACCTAAATACCTATATATTGTGATTGTATGTTGGGAGCTTATCACTTTTCCTTTTTTTGCCAGGTTAAAGGACCTCAGAAGTGGACCATCCTCGATGATTGAGCTGGACCAGTATGAAGAGAATGACATGAGTATGTTAAAATGTTACACTTTCTGATTTGCTTACATGCTTCTCTCTGATCTTTACTGTCACTGTTTCTATTTCTTATTTCAGTTTTCTCTTTTCCCAAACATTTTCATGACATATTTCCTAAACAGTAAGCTGAGGCATCTCTTAGATTTACATTAAAATCCATTTCAGGGATTGTACTTAGTGCTGCATAGAACTGTCTATGACACATATCCACTGAGCCACTAACCCAAAGAACTCATTTGATTTAATTTGAATTTATATGTGACTTTATAACTCATGCCCGAGTAAAGATAATGTACATTATCAATGGCAGAAAGAGTCTTTTCTTATTTATCTTTTTTGTTTGTTTTTTAATAATCTTTTCCTTTTGTGTTGATTTTGTTCCAGTTCTGCCGTCATCCAAAGTCACGGCTACGCTCTCTGTATCAGATCTGTGTGCTCCTCCTCTCAGACCTCTGACCTTACAGCCAAAGGATAAGGCCAATCTGACAGAGTGGTTGAAGAGTCTCTGGTCTACCACAGTCAACAGTACGTGAATGTGATGTTTGATTTTAAATGAACTATTGTTTTCACCAGATTACAGGGGTATATTTGTGCCACTCGTTATGTACCATATTTGCCTTCTGCCATTTGCATACTGAATGGATCTTAGCAGGTTTACCTGGAGACTTCAAAACAATTTATCTACATTTTATTTCTGTTGTGTGTATTATATATTATACAATTAGTTTAATTTTTAGTCTTTATCTGTAATGTACACAGTGATGCTTATGTAAGGGTATAAAACATATGTGATTATTGACTTAACATCTCCCTGAATAATCTTTGTTTGATGGGATCATAGATGATAGTGACATCACTCCAGACCAGTTTGACTGGTACTTCTATCAAGGTCGAGCGATTGGCATCCTGGCGGACCTGAGCTGTGGCTCCATCTGTAATGGAAAGATCCTGCTGGGCTCCTACACGAAGAAGCCTCTCTGGGTGGATCACAGTGCCACAACCGTCAGTCAATTCAGTTTCTCACCTTAAGTCACACATGATTATGTTCACGGTCGTCTTATATAGCAGAGTTGTTCAAATGCTCTCATTGTCCTATATTTATTTTGTTTTTTGTTATTATTATTTTTAAGGTTTTCAACATCTTAACAAGCTCTGTGAGTGTCACCATTGATGGAACAAAGTCCATCCTCAACTCAGGGCAGTCCTTCATGGTTGAATGTGGTAAGAAAATCATTTCAAACATTTAAATGCTGGATTGCTGTTTTATCTAATGATCTGTTTCCTGTTCAAAGATTGTGGAAACTGTGGGAAAAAAACACTGTTAATTGTGACTTTATATTGTGTGTATGAAAACCTCTAAGCAGTAATTTAACTGTTTTTTGTGTTCAGCTCTGAAAATGATTTTTTTACTGATGTGTGTGCATGTCTGTGTGTGTTGTCACAGGACATGCCTACAGCATCCAGAACGTCACTGCTCTGCCTGCAGTATTGTGCTTCACCAGGATATACGCTGAAAGTTCAGACTGAAAGCAGCAGCTGAGTGGTGGATGATTTACCACATGTCATTAAGAAATGACCAACTCCAAAAGGTTAAAGAATACGATATTGACATGTGATGTCATTTTTTATATTTAAGTAGACTTACTTTGTGTATTTTGGCATATGAGTTGTAAATAGAAAAGATGGTCCGTAAGTTTCTGATGGGCTTTGATTGTGATTGATGAATAGGATTTGAAATGATTGGTGAATAAATGTTTGTGCTTATTGGTACAAAAGATACATATGGTAATTTTCCTTCTTTTGCGCAGTACTTGCTTTCAGCCTCTAAAGGGCAGTGTACAGCTGCAGTTTAATTGATAAGCTGAGCTGTCAGCATGTAAAGAAGTTCCTTATCTGTAGCTATTTTAGTGTGGGGTTAAAAACAAATCATTTTGATAATGTGTCCTTTATTGAGGCTGCTGATTTGACAAACACAATGAGCATTGTTTCTAAAAATCAGAATTGTACATCCATCAATAATAACTCAATGACACGACATGAATATTGTAGGATACAGTCCAACCATTATTGTGCAGCAAAATCTACAGGTGTTCAGATCCTAGCAAGCAGTAATACTCCAATCTATTTAAAATAATCTCAAGGTCTTTTTCAGTGTTATGTTATAATTTATATTACACTATAGTGGTTGTATTAACATGTTCTGTACACCACCTTTTCTTTCATAGGTTTGAAAACTAATAGTTCATAGTTTCCTCTAGTGCTGTGAACATGCTGATTGAGTCCACCAGGCTCAGTTCTCATGGCAACCATGGTCTAGTGGGGGATAGTAACTACATATTAGTATTAATTGTCTATTGATCATGTCTTATGTATGAAATGATATCAGTCTTATGTATTTTAACTGAAGTAGGACTTTCCACGCAATTTTTGTTTTACTTATAGTGGTGTGTTATACATCGCTGTATTTGTACTTAAAGGATTTTAATACTTCCACCACTACCAAAGTTGTAGCAGAGAGCCCTAAAAACGGGCTGTCTCTCCTTGAGAAAGTATTCCTTGTACAAGACTTAAGTTGAAGCCATTTAATATGGCTTAAGTCTAGGTTTAAATACACCCTGCAGGAAGGACTACCTGAAGAGCCGGGTGGCATTACCCCATGTTAACTGTGCAGAGGTTATCTCTGTTCTCCTTGACCAAGCTTCAGCAAATGCTTCAGCTTAAGTAGTCTGGGTATC
>OMNW01013789.1:1925-30444 GCA_900303245.1 Selene dorsalis | reverse complement strand
GTATTTTAACTGAAGTAGGACTTTCCACGCAATTTTTGTTTTAGTTATAGTGGTGTGTTATACATCGCTGTATTTGTACTTAAAGGATTTTAATACTTCCACCACTACCAAAGTTGTAGCAGAGAGCCTTAAATACACCCTGCAGGAAGGACTACCTGAAGAGCCGGGTGGCATTACCCCATGTTAACTGTGCAGAGGTTATCTCTGTTCTCCTTGACCAAGCTTCAGCAAATGCTTCAGCTTAAGTTGTCTGGGTATCCTGACACAGCTCACACGATTTCACCACAAGCAACATATTAATGTAGGTAGTTCAGGACAAGTCTTTCTTATCTACTTATATCTGAGTAGGTGGTTTAATCAATAAACACATCCAATTTTACAAGGTGATAATTTCTTACGGCAATATCCCTGATGTGATTTTTTTTTAAGTTACTAATGAATGCAGTATGAATGCAGTGGGGTAGTATTAAGCAGCAGAAAATGGAAATTATTTTAAATAAATTACAAATACCTAAGTTACTATATTACCACTGCAGATATGTCCCTGAGTAGTTAGTATTTCCAGACTTTTTCACCAAGTGTAGGCTCAGGAGCACTAATGATGCTTGACTTGGACATTGAGAGTTACTGGTCCAGTGGTGTTAAGAGATAGTGGGGGGGCGTCATCGAAAGATAACTCCCTCCTTAGACAGTGTGTGTCCATGGTATCTTTGGCATCACTGCTGTCTGCTCAGGCTTTTTCGTACTGTTGGAAATATTTGGATTTTGGTTTCTCAACAATTCAATCATGTTCACATCATATTGTAAATATCAAACTACACAACTACAGATCCCTGTTAGTGCTCAAGTGTAAATCAACATTCTTATCAAACATTAGTACGACTACACTATTAAAATATACAAATAGTAAATAGCATTCACTGCAAAGTGTAACTACACACTAAAACATAAGACATTCATCTTTCCCCCTGATGCTGGAAAATTAAAATCTTTTTAGATATAAAATAAAACCTCTGAATGTTTTAACACTTGTAATCCCCCCTTTGTGTCATTCAGCCAGCATAATATGAAACAGATAATGAAAAAACATAACATAATTTAATCAATGATAAACAGTGGTTGGTCACCAAGGTCAGTAACCACCCACACTGACACAACACACACCCTCTGGTGGGCAATAAGTCACATCCACTTTTCTGTCATTAAACTTTTACTGACCTACTTCATGAAGGCTGAATTATTTTTCTCTAAGCGAATCTGTTATATTTTCTGCCCCCATCATACTATTGAATAGTTTATGATACAGTGATTCGAACATGTCTTTCAAACAATATTCTTGCCATTACTATCTAACATTTGAATAAGCCTTGACCCCTTTACACTGCCATTTAGCTGTTTCTTAATAATGTATGTATATGTGCCTGTTAAAATATCTTTTTTGTGTATAAATGAGACCCCCCCCACGCCCCCATTAAAACTCTAGTCTCTTTCTGCAGGCTCAAAATGTCCATCACTGATGCAGACACTGACTGAGCCACTCAAATTAAATTAATCAACATCCATGACTTGAATGCAAAACAAAGGAACACAGAGTTTTCTTCACAATAGTATTTTCAGCCCCCTGCCAGTTCGATAATGTATCACTTCTAAATGTGTATTTTGGCTGTATATGGTGCTCCAGCAGTCTGACTCGCCTCAGGCCAGGATCTCCTTTAGAGCAGTGGATGCTGTTGCGACCACCAGAGTATACACAGGAACGGGCTACCAGTTCTGTAATTATAAACCATGTCTATGACCAAATATGTTTCCTATAACACAATGTCTGTGCAGGCAGTCAGAGTGAGTGACTTATTTTTGGAAGAATATTTCAGAATGAACATTTTAAGACAAAGGTGTTTTCTGGTGTTTTTGGTTCATTAAGAAGTGAATTAACACAAATTAACATCGTTTATCCAATAGGGTTTGTTAACACACACATACACAGAGATAATACTACTATTAGTCTTATCTTGCTAATGTTAATTTCAATGATGATATGGCACTGAGTCAGTGTTAATGTGGGCATATATACTTTTCACATGTATACATGTAGCCAGTATCTAAAGAGGCTAGATTGTAGGATCAACCAACTGTCACTCAAAGCAGCCACACCCTCTAATGCAGAATTTCAGCCTTAGTAAGTAAATTCACCCTCCATACAGCTGTGGTGAGGGAGGACATTAGCCATAAAGAATAAAACTGCTTTTTGAATATGATGACAGTACAATGACATGACTTATACTCAATATAAGCAAAAAGTAAAGCTGAAATGATTGTGCTCGGTGAAAAATTACAGAGAAACCTGAGTTATTCCGATTCATTAGACGGGAGATAAGAATATAAATGTCTGTGAACAAGGGAAAGAAAAGGGGCTGAGTATTTTTTCTGGGCTGCCTCAACTTGAGGTAAAGTGAGAATGCAGAAGCCCGTCCTTGGGTAAGTTAGTTGGTTTAAGTGGGGAGACAGCAACTAAATAATGTATTCCTGAGAGTCTGCCTCACACGGTGCTTCGTCTCGGCAAAATGCACTTTCGTACTCACATCTCTGTCCTAATGCATCTGACACCTGAAAAGTAGTGGTTCGTTTAACCACCAAGAGATAGGGCACTTACCTTGGGGGTCTCATTTCCCATGGGAATTAACGTTGCTCAAGTCTCACCCCAGATGTCAAAATGCGACACTGACAAGATTGATTTTTGTTTTAATCTGCAAAGATATCTCTGTTGGAATAAGAATTATTCCTCCAGTGGTGTAACCCAAAACGGTCGTTAGATCCGAACAGACTAAGAATTCAGTTGGAAGTGTGGTGTGCTGCTTCAAACCTGCTCCAGAGATATGAATAACCTCTTATACTTAAGTCCTTCCAGTAAAAAATGTTTTGATGCAAGTAGGAGTTGTTGTGATGTCTGGTTTGATGTGATTGCCTTTGCAAAGTGCTACAGTATGAGCAAAGTGCTTATCAGCAAATAACTTTCTTACTGTGAGAAGATGAGACTTCCAGACATTTTATTTTGAAACTGGAGTTTGCATCATTTTTAAGACATGTTTTTAGCCACAGCTTTGTTAGTGTGGCTTAAGTTTTATATTAGCCACTTTAATTCAGTGAATGTCTACATTTCTGAATAACACAGTCAACTCACTGCACTGTAATCCTCAATCAAGCAGCAGGAAGAAACAATATCAGTGAGTTACTTGGCTGTTCATGAGCACATTCAATAATTGGAGAATATTAATTACACAGTATTTGCTTTCGCTAAGAATTGCATGCCCTGAATTCATTTGTCCACACAAAGGCTATGCAATTCTCAGCTTTTGGAACAGACTTGAGGCATTGAGAATGATTTCCTTCCTTTGTTAAACTTGGCTCTGAGCAATTGTTTGAAGCTGCACTGTAAGTCGCGCTAACAACCACAAGAGTGAATAATCATCGTTCTTACAGTGAAAGTGTTTTGCATTCTGGTGTGTTGCTCTATAAATCATCATCTAACAATCCAGGGATTCTTGCAGGTTGAAGCAAATAGCTCTAATTTGTTTTTTAACATTCATTTTAATTCTTTAGACAATAGTGCAATAGATCTCGGAAGAGAATTAAAGGCTTTAACTGCTCCTTGGAAGAGGCATTTGTGCAAGTTTAACCCCAAATTAGCATACTGAATTAAACAAGAAACAAAGAGTGCTGCATTCAAGCTGCTAGCCCACATCCCTCCAACCCTGGTTTGTTGATTTACACTCTGGTTTACACCCTTGTTTACAACTAACAGAAGATAATAATAAATGTAGCACAGAGACAGCTCGACCTAGTGAGGATCTGATTGCTGAAATTATCCACATGAGCTGTCCTGAAGACCTTGTCCTTATAAACAAGCTCAGTGTTCAAGTCATTAGGGCAATTAATGATACACACAACATCATGCAATGCAGAAATACACAAAAGGCGCACAAAAACACAAGAAGGAGATTCTCTGTACCACATGAAACTCCCAAAGTCTGTTTCACTGTCACAGTATTGTCTACAGTGTACATTGACTCTTTTCTAGTCTTTTTGGTTGTGTGTTGCATCTGGCGAGTGTGAGCATACAGGGTAGTGGTTGGAGCGAGGTGTTGAGCCTTCTTGACCCAGTCACCCTGAAAGATAGAGCAGGTCTGGACGACCAAAAGGGCAAAATGGGCAACAGTTCTGTGGTCCTATACAGACCACAAGTGTAATTTACACGTCTCTGCATTAACCTATTAGACTGTAAATAAAAAAGATCAGATACAGTAATCTCTTCAAGAATCACTATAACTTGGATCCATGTGGATATTTCACATTTAACAACTTATATCTGTCTGCTCCTCAACCCCCAACCTCACCTCATCCCATCTCATCCACCCACGATCACAATGTTAATGGAGTCCTTCTCCTGTGATACTCTCTTTCACCTATTATTACACAGAGAAGAGGCTGTCAAAGGAAATGCACACTGGTTTGATGTATGCTAGACCTGAGTTTCTCTTGAGAATGAAACAGAATGAATTATACATGGTACAGTAGAGCACATGTTCATTGCTGTGGTGTTGATGAGACTTCTGGGACCAAAAACAGCTGCTAAATCTAAAACTCCAATTATCCTCTCAAATATCTTTTGGCAGCCGGGTTGAGTAGCTTCAACCAAGCATGTGCCTCTGTCAGGACAATAGTTTTGTTAAGAATAATAGTTTGAAATGCGGAAGGAAATCAGTGAACAAACCAAGAGATACAAACATTAATGTTTAACACCCCCACCCCCCACCCCACCTCCTGTTACTGATTTAGGGCAAAGTCATTTTTCGCCATGCTTCTGTAATGTTACACATACTTCAGGTATCCTCTCTGGATGCATCATTCAGTACTCTCTAACCTTAACTTCAGGCTGCTCCCACTGAGCTCTTTCAAAACTGCAAATAAAGAATCACAGCAGGAACGATACCTCATCTAATTCAAAATGAAAATAACAGTTGGACTCAGACATATATCCATGGGCCAGCTAACATTTGAACAATACATGCTGTGCTTGAGAGTGTAATTAGCGAGCGGTCCGGTCTAACTAAAAGAACTGAATAAAAATAGTTTTTAGCAAACACATAAAACACTGAAATAGATAAAGTGGTCTAATGGATAAATGGTTAAAAGAATGAGTTAAAACTAAAGAAAATGAAAATTTGAAATAGTTGGCCAATCTGAACGGCTGGTTCAATGTATTAAATAAACTTAATTTGCTTAAAAACTTCCAGTGGTCTGCTAAAATTAATGGACATTTATGGACTGAGCTGAAATAATCACATTAGCTCAGAGCAGGCTACTAGTTGAATATAAAGTAATTTGTGAAAATAAATATACAGTTTAAAAACATGTTTGCCAAAGACACTGAGTAAATGATTGAAATGGCTAAATTTGTTCAGCTGAAATAGACTTGTTAGCCTGCGCTCGAAGCTGTGGGTCAAACTGGAATGGCACAATATTTAAACAATTCAAATGGATAGCTAAAAGTAATGGATAAAACATTTGAGGTAAGAGTTGGAATAGATAACTGTAGTGACCAAAACTAAAAGAGTTTGCTTGATGGTAAAATGATGGATAAAAAGTGATGTAATATTGCCGGTAGATAATGGATGACCACATCGTCTACTTTGTAACATTAATTTTTTTCCCTTAGATCATTGCATGAATTTAAAGTAGATATTTTTCCAGTATACTCTTTCAGTAAAACAGAAATTTAAAGGTCTTTCTTTTTCTATGAGAGCATCTCTGGTAGAGGTGGATCTGTTTGATCAAAGCTGTAAAAGGGTTTTCAAAAAGAATGTGTCCCTTGATGTGCGTGTCCTCACCAACTGAATGATTCGGTTAGAAAACATGTACATAAACAGAGTCCCTCAGAATAATAGAACAGCTTTTTCTCGTGTTGCTAACTTGATCCAGTCTACATTAATGAAATGTTCTGGCAAATACATCATTTTTGACAATACAGTATCATATACTGTAGATTTACTGCAGCAGTCAATTTCACTCAGATCTCTACATCCCTCCACATGAATCCATGATGGAATGAAAATGTAAATATAAGATAAGATTTAAACAGACACCCCTGGTGTCTCAGATAAATGGAAATTGGTTGTTGATTTTCAATATTGCCGCTAGTGCTGGCAGCTATACACATTTTCTGTTTTCCCATAACCCTTTGCAGTGCTATTTTGTTGAATTCAGTCATTTTGGCCTGATCATCAGCACAAACTTCATTTCTCTCAAACAAAAAGTTCTTAAGACCAGAATGAGTGAGAGAGATAGAGCTTTAGTCACAGTGACGGGTGGGAAAAAAAGAAACAGATTAATTGGTGTTTTCTGCTACAGTGGCTTTCAAGCATGTGCTGCAGAAATCCATGGGATTTCAGTCCAGCCAAAAACCATCTGATTGGGTGTCCAATGTCTGAAGAGAAATACATTCTGAGTCTGGAGAGTGTGTTTCTTTCAAATATACCAAAGTGGACAGCTCTGGTTGTATGTAGCTCCAGCAGTCGAGCTTCAGCTCTCCTCCATGCTGTGCTCCTCACCTGCTCATTTTCATCATTCATTCGTTCCTGTTTGCGATCATGATCCAACAGAACATAAATGTCCCAAAGTCCCCTCTCAAAGTGCTAAAGAATCCTCTGTGTTTTCTTTTTTTTGTCTGTTATTACTCAGACATTACGGTCCATTAACAGCCACACACTTCTCCCCGATCTGTGTAGAGGTAATTATTGACGACAGCTGTGCTTTGGATTTTTTTTTAGAAACTAGAGATACAATTTGACAGTCAGTCTCCCTAATTTATCTCTGAGGTACTGTGAAAAAGATTCTCATGCTTGGGTAAAATAAGAGAAAGCTTTTCCCATCCTTTGTAATCTGATAACAGCAATATACTTTAGATAAAGGAATGAACAAAAAAACACAAACGTATCCATTCCAATTTAATCTAATAAAATAGCTGTGCAATAAATGTTGAGCTTATACAATTTAAGTGATGTTGACACTACATCAGAGATATTGAGTCAAATGTAATTTGTTAGGCTGCAGTTTGTGATGTTGGTGCTCAAACTGAGATCTTTCTCCTTTTTTTTTATTGAAGATCAACACTTTCTTACCATATAATGTTTTGGATTGCATTTTGGCATCAAATAAATTATAGTGACTGGATATTATGTGTGATATTTTTAAACACATTTAAACACAGCTATAATAATTCAAAAGATGAAAAAAAGGAAAAAATACACGTTTGGGTCATGGATGTCTTCAGATTGAGCCTAATGAAAAGTGAAAACTCCTGGTTTTAGGGTAAACAATAATTGACATGGATGTATCACACCATATTTATTATGTAATCCAGTTCGAAACCACAAACTAACACTGCAAATTTTATTACAGAGTTGAATCACTGCTTCTCTGACGGTCTCCATAAAAAATTCAATCACACCTCATAAGGAAGAGTTTATTTCAGGACCACATCATTGAGTTACATTATACAGGTGTTGTTGTTATTTTTATTTAGTTCAGCTCGGGCAGTTTCCAATTTTTGGCTGTTCATTTCATCACTACTCCTTTTTCTGTTTCCTAAGATGAACTTTACATTTGTATCTTAGCAGGAAACACTTTACAGCGTTCATCTTTGATGTGTTTCACCTACAATACCTATACATCTCAAGGGTGCAGCCAGATTTCAGTGAAGTACATGGCCACGCATAGTGACAATGTTATTGCACAGTGATTTAGTGAATAATCATTCTCGCCAACTGTCCTGAAAGTGTAATGTCTGTGAATTCACAGGGGGTGGTGGAGATGACAGAAAAATGATTCAAGCAGGGTCAGGTACACTGACATTTGGAAATACAACATTTCATCGTTTAAAGTTCCACCACTAAAAACCAAGTTCAGTAGCAGCTGCCAGTAGGTCTCTCCAGACATACTAACAATCTCAGAACTATTTTAATGAAATGTCCTTAACAGAAAACTTTTTTCCATACAGCCAAATGTTCTGTTTCCAGTGCTTTTCAGTCAGACAATTAAGTTTTATTCTACTTAAGTGGTGGTTCAGCTGAAGCTCACAAACTCCGAAGACAGCCATGCACCACTCAGTTTGTGTTCACTCTAAATGTAGAAAAAGGGGTTTTTTAACTCTAACAGGTTTTTACTGGAATTACATGAAACATTTCTTGTTCTCACCAGATAATCTTATTGAATTCTCTCTAATTTGATTCAGGTTAAATGGACTGGACCGTTCTACCTCAGTGGATGAAGAGCCCCACAGTTTGCCTCTCAATCGTCTTTCAACAACACACCAATGAAAGAACTGTGTGTATGACCTTCTCTACCTCCTACAGCTGTCCTGAGTACGGTATTTTTTTTTTGTTTTGGTTTTTTGTTTGGTTTTTTCCCCTGTGCTACAGATGCCATTCTCCAAGTCCTTGTGTTTTTAGGTGTCCAAGGTTACCAGTATTTTCCCTACCTAATATGAGGTTTTGTAAATTTTGGAGTAGACTTCATGTAAAATTCATACAGTTATATAAATGTATGTACTTATATTACCATACTATACTGTATTTATACTGCAGAAGCTGAGATTTGCATGCACCAACAAAAATGTGAAATGTTAGCATTGAACATAATCTGGGGTTTTACAGAAACATCCAGTATTGATAATCATATCTAGTGATAGTAATGATAATTATAGTCCCCTTTATAGTCCCCGACAAATGCACTACGGACGTTCATATTTTCGAAAAACAACACTACCCCAAACCTTTTTTTTTTTTTGTTTTTGTTGACGATTTTTTTCTCTTACTGTAAGAAGCAACTGAGCTTGGGGCAGCAGAGAATGTAAGAAAGTCGGGAAGTCTTGCAAGACCATGACATTGTTGCTTTTGGTCTTTTCCTTGTTGACAGCAAGAAAAGAATAATAAAACCTCAACTTGTAATCAAATATCCAATCTAATATGTGACTTTTGAAAATCTTCTTCCCCAGTCCTTCATCACCCAACTGTGTTTCCAGACAGGAGGTTCACAGTAGGAAATTGAAGACAGGATTGTCACGGTCAGGTTTATTTCTGGCTACAATCAAAGTTGAGCAGTTAGCACCCTGCAGAGGGATGTTGTGTCAGGAAACTCATCAGAGGCTGTTAAAGGAGGACGGCCCACGCTCTCTTACATTCATAAAATCACCAATTAGTGTAAAAGCTCTGTGGATTGTACGTCTTTCACCTTGCCAATGTGGTATTTGGAGCCAGATATAATGGCGTTGAAAAGCAGCCAGAAGTCTCTGGGTTCCATCTGTGGTCTGACAGAGTATATTAATCTACTCTTGACACTGACTCAGCCCTCTCAGGTACTTCTGCTTTCTGCATACTGATCTGAGAGCTGATTTGGGTTCTTAAAGACCAAAAACACTCTGTCCACTGCTTGTAATGGTTTATTCAAAGTTAGGGGTTTGAAAGAAACAATGAAGATACATTTAAGAAACACACCTCTGGATTTGTACGCTCTGTCCTCCATCATCATTTTTTGTTAGCACATCGTCAGTTTTTGTTATTTTATGATCAAATGTTGCAATTTACTCCTGCTTTCTCTGAGCCTGTTTGTGTTCATTATTTTTAGGTGGTGATTTCTTTTATTTCCTACAATTATGTCTGACAGCCACCACTGAAGATGACAACCTGCTGCCTTCAGCTGTCTGTGTAAGGGGTTTTAGTTCAATGGAGAAGACTTTATTTTTTTCATTTCACTTTCCGTTCTTATCCATGAATGCACCATGTCTTCTTCTAGCTGTGTTGCATTATAGTGTGTTGATACTGCCGTCACAGGAAGTATTGATTTTTCAGTGCCTTTTCATTCTGAGAGCCTGACAGCTACACCTCATCATAAATGTTGATATTTGAGATGGCTGGTTTCTGCTTCCAGTGTAGATTTGCAGTTTAGATGAAAGTATATCTGATGTTGTCAATGAATGATAAGTTAATTGTGGGAATAAGAAATATAAGCATCAAACCACAAAGATGCACATCATTGGTTACTGATATTTCAGCAGTGTTTCAGTCGAGACCAATATGGATTATTACCTTTAAATTTGTATTTGAAGCTTGTTTCTGTCTTCAGACACTTGTCATTGGTTCTGCTGTTTGTGTTGTGGACAGTTCTTCCAATAAGAAATGGGGGAACGGTTCCAGATAATTAGGCAGGAAATTGTGCTGTTTCTGTGACATGTGCCATACCCAAAACAAGACTTCACTGATCAACAGCAGCTGGACAGATCATTTCCTGGCAGACATCCTCAGCATTCACAGTGTTATGTTTCATAGGTCCAAAACCCACCTCAAAGGCCCTCTGTGTCTCCTGCTCCTGTTTGTTCAATTTTTTTGACAAAAAGTAATTGAACTATACACAATGTGTAGGTCTGTGTCACTTGTGTAATGTGTGCTGTGGCGTGCTGTCTGTGAAGGGTAAATAACACACTTGCAGTAATTGTGTGGGAGGTTTCTTCCAAGGGTGACACAGAGCCTGTGGTCTTTTTTGTTAGTGTGTGTTGTGGAGTAAAACCTGAGTAAATTCAGAAAACACTGCAGTTTTCTAGTTATGCTGATGTTTGGCACTTAAGTCAGTTTGAGCTGAAATAGCACATTGTGGGGAACATTATTTTTATGTTTTGTACTTGAGTTTTCCTTGATATGACGCACATGTTGGCAAGTTTTAGTTAAACCATGCAAACAAATGTGATCACCATTTACACCTTGTATAAAGAGGAGGCTGTGACAGTTGCCTGCATATACAGTGGTCCAGACGCAGGGAACTGTAAATTCAGTAAGTGCACATCTTCTTCTGTGACCACAATTGAAGTGACAGGTAGCTCAAGCAATCTTCCAGCCCTGAGGTTAAGCTGTGGGGGGTTTAACTGATGGTGATGATGGGTGAAGAGTGGCAGCCTGTGGCAGCCTAGTCTATGACTGCATAAGTGCAAAATAAGAAAGCAAAGCTTTCTAGGCCAAAAGCACCATTTGCTGCTATCGCTAAGCCCCACCGTCTCATTCTTATCCTCATCTGATCACATCCTGAGATGTTAATTAGCCAATCACTTGCAAGCTGTCCAACTTTAAGTCATTACAGCTCCATGTGACTCACCTCAACCTTTCAACACCTCAGCTGTGGATGCCTGGCCCTCTCCAATCAAACCCTTCAATCAGGAGTTTGCTTCTCGTGAAGACATCCCAACCTTCTGCTCGCCTCCTCTTCATCACCACCACCAGCGTCAGGCTCTCGGGGAAGTTTCTTCCTATGAGCTTGTTATCCATGGTGAGTAACAAAGTCTATTCTCCCTGTTCCCAATAGCTTTAGTTTCACCTCAAATTTTCTCATTCTCTCTTTCCTTCCTCCTAAAAGTCCTTCCTGACTGCCACCTCGCTAATGCACTTTATTTTTCATTTTGTTTAGTATCTTCATGTTCTGTGGTAAACCATGTCTTGCTGGACACCTGTTGTGTAAGGAGCTGATTTGAAAACATGTTTGGTGGAAATTTCAAATTGGAATTTCACAGTCATCACAGTGCTGAGCGGAGCTTTCCTTGAGTTTCATATGAGCTGCAATTCTGGGTGAGTTGATAAATAGCAGTTTCATACAGCGCTGAAATCAAAGGCTTTGCAAGTTAATATTCTGTCCCTCTCTGTGAGCTCTGTTATGTACTGTGAGGTGACAGTGTAAACTAAATGAAGGATGGACGACAAGAGATAGTGCTGTAAAAAAGAAAAAATATTTATGTCGACAGACTGCATTTTCTGGTGACTTCATTTACATGGTATCCTCAATTTTCATCTGTATTCTATTAGAGATTGGTTGTTGGTCTGTCATGGTAAAGCTTCTTTTTTTCTTCTCTTTGCTCCTGCTGTGGCGATGGCACCTTTTGAAAGAGATTCAGAGGCAAACGGATGGACACTTCTGAAATTCAATTAAGTTAATCTGGCTTGCAGAGCATTTGGAAAAGTGAAAGGTCTGTTGGAATGACACCAAGTTTGCACCACGGAGGCATTATTAATAGAGTTTTACACTTGGTAAAATAATTAAAAAGTTCAACCAAAGATAACGAACAAAGAGTGTGACGCACGTGGAGAGGAAAAGAGCAGAAAGTAGTGCAGTGCTTGTGTGGACAAAGCCCAGAAGGATGCTGAAATATTTAAGCACTGCACTGTGTTCGGTGGTCTTCCTCTGGCACCAGGGCAATATTGATCTATGATGTAATCAAGCTAATCCAATTGGTGTGAAGATGGAGGACTAGTATGTGTGATCACAATGTGAACACAGTGTTCATGTAAAAAGACTCGTATTGGAAAGCTACTGCCCACTTTATCAAATAATAATACTAATTTTAAAAAGGAGAATATTCTTTAAATTTATGTGTCACATGTCTTTATCCTCAGTTTTCCTCATAAACTCGATTTTTACCACACAAAAGCACATAAACATCTAAAACTAAGCAAAACAATAAGTGCCTTCATCACAAAAATGACATTTTTTTAACACTGATTTTCTCTGCTGGAGTTTGGAAGATAGAGTGAGTCGTGCTGTTTTCAGGGTGTGCTAGAGTAAATTAAAGCTGAATTTATTTGCTGGATAAGAAGAACCCATTAATCAAGTCTCTAATTATTCTAACATGAGGTGTCAGTCAGTCAATGACCATGCAGTTACCAATTAAATACACCTGGTTTATGTGGTGTGCCAGATGTTTCCTGGATCAAGTTTTTTTAGCTGTAAAGATTTCCTGTTTTGTTAAAAGAAATGTTGAATATGTGTATATTAGTAAGTGAAAACTAGATTTCACGCATTATTTTACATTTAACTACATTTTAACACGGACCTTTCACTACAGCCTATTCCAAATCAATCTTAGTGAGAAAAGCTGTGACAGAACTGTTCTTTTGTTTATTGTTTTTCCATCCAGCCTTTTCATTGTGAAGCCTCTCACAGCCTGGACATGCTGCTACTGGACATGCTCTACTTTTATTGTATTCTCTGTAGTTATTGAGCGCAAATAGATTTTTTTTTTTAAATGTGCTGTGCTACTCCCTGTGAACAGCATCGATTCACAGGATCAAAACTGTGACTGGCAGCACTGAAACTATAGGCAAATACAAGCACACTTGATTTTCAGTGCAGAGAATATAAATGCCGCCATGTAAATCTATTCACTGAGCCTTTGGCTTGCACCAGCTGTCTGCGGCCAGGGCTCGACAAGCCTGCAGTCAAAATTGTGAATGTGTTGGGTTTTTTTTCTTTTTCTTCTTCTTCTTCTTTTGTTGTTGTTGTCTTTCCACAGACAGCCAGCCTGCAATGGCTTGTACTGATATAATTACACTTGACAATCCCATAAGCATCTTATGTCATCTCTGCTCAAAACAGAAAAACACTGGACTTTGAAATTGTGGAATATCATCTGTTATGGATACACAACATCATACAACTCACACCATACAACGGCTTTTATGCATGCAGATAAATGCAGCTAGAGGTAATTCACTCTGCTGGTTTGATATTAAAGGGGCTGCAAAGAGGTAAAAAAAAAAAAAAAATCATAAACTGTATAAGTCTTGGTTTTGTATTAGAAGTTTGCATGCACGATAGTCTTTCCACTTATTCTTCTACTTAACTGTCATGCTTTTTCGTCAGAGTGGTTCCCATTGCTCCATGAAAACATCAAGTCCATGCAGATGATTCACCTCGGTGGGTGCCTCAGGAGGCTGTGAATCCTAGCACTATGAATAGAGATTAGTCTGTCTTAGTGTCTGTCTGTGTAACTGCTCTGTGCAAGAAGCACAACATGGATCATATCATTAGGTTGAAGAAAATGACCCATGTGATTATTTTGATTGGAGGACTTGTTGGCTCTGAATGACTATTGTATTTTTACGGTAACAGTAGTGGTAGTTAGAAGATGTGACAAGGCCAAGCACATGAAATTTGCATGCAGTTCACAGAATCTCCACAGAAATTTATCGTAAAGAGCAAGACAGTTTGTGATTTATCATCCAACTCCTACAAGCACTGTTCACTCACAGCCAGCTCCACACACCTTTTATTTCCCTGCATTTATGTTGCTCACAGCTGGTGTTCAGTTTGGACCAGTGAGTATAAGACAAACTTACATTTTAAGTGAATTAAAATAGACCAACACTGAGTGATTGAAATGTTCTCAAAATGTCAGTTTCCTTGTGTCAAAGCTGCATCTTAGCTGGCGGTCCATCTTCAGGTATTGTGCATGCCATGTGAACCGTTCAGAGCGAGGAGCGATTCAGATTTATTGTTTATGTTCAACAGTCCTTTAACTTCCAATTTTATCCCATCTGAAATCATTTTTCTTCTGGTCTCAACTCTCTGCTGCCCTGCTGTTCCTGGACATCTCTGTTGACTCCCCGCAGGTCAAAAAACGTGACTCAGCAGTGAACCTGACCCTCGACAAACAGATATTGTATTTCACATCAATATCTGAGATAATATCTGATAGTTGTAGGGGAAAAAAAATAGTGTCATACATACTACACTGTAATTGTCCTGACACTAGACTATTTTATTAAGCACTAAAAGATAATGGAGGTGTATAATTTTCCAAGTTTTAGTCTTTTGACAGGTGACTGGGGGAATCACAAGCTGCTCATACAGATGTGACATAACTAGTCATGGAGCAATAATGTTTCCATTTTAGCTGTCATTCCTCTGACAATTGAAGGTGGCTGAACAAAGACTTTCATCAAAATGACTCTTATACAGCAGCACAGAGATTTAGAAATGGAGAAATTTCAGTTTGAGTACCAAGGCAGCTCCTTAGGCGTCCTTGGGGAGTATGTTCAAAGTACAGATCCTCCTGTTAGCTTTAAAACACTCTGCACTGTATCAGAATAAAAGATTAATAGATGTTTAGGGTGATGTTAAAAGCAGATGGGATGTTAAGTATTACGCTGTAGCTTGTGCAGCTGTGTATGTTTTAAATAAATGAGATATTTTAGATTGGACCAATGAGGCTGACCAACACATGGACATTCCTACTGTTGACAAAGCTAAGAGCCATTTTTCATCTCGATGGTGCTGTAATCAACTGGTGAGGATGCTTTTCTGTAGAGGGCTATGCCAAGAAAGGATGGGGGGATGATGTGCCTGGGATCTCCTAACGGGCCAACATGACCAAGATGACCCTCTGAAATTGATGTAAAGAAAGACAGCCTGACTTACTGATCTGATTGAGCTGCTAAAAGGAACTAAGGACCACTGATCAAGTGAAAACTGAGACCACTGATCAATTAAAAAAGAAAAAATTAAACCTGTAACTGTGGAGTTAAGCATGTTCACTTTTTATTAAGCACAAAAATGCTTAGCTTGGAAGCATAAGTGACATTATGTTCAATGGTAAGAACTATTTTATACCAACAAGACATCCAGTGCCATTTTACTGAAACTGAAGTTCAAAAGTTCTTCAGCCATTAGCCTACTCTACCGCACAGTGTTAAACCTCAGGTCCTTCAATTACATTTGAAAGCCATAACCGTTTTACGCTCCAGACAGATAATGATTACATAAGGGTGAAAGGTGAGGTCTTGGTATGAAATAGCCTTCCGCTGAGCTAATTTCTCCCCCGGGAGGTGTGACTGAGGAGCAGATATCTGTCAAAGATGGACACATTTTCCCTCTCCAGCAGCTTGTGACACTAATCCACATACTATAGCCAAAGGCTTGGATAGCTCTGGTGGAGGACACTACAGTGACTCAGATTTTTTTCTTTTTTTTTAACGTCATGATTGCCACGGACAAAATTGTGCATACAGAGAGAATAAAGCAGGTGAAAAGAGGCTTGTTGTTTGTCCTTGAAGAGATGGTGGAGTCACTCCACCGTGCTGCTTCAGATTGCTTCTTACGTCATTGCTGATTGTGTTTGTGTGTTCTGTCACCTCTGAAAAAATAGTTATTACCAGAGGTGGAAAGACCCCCTTCAGACCCTTTACATGAAGCATTAGTAAGTTATTAATAATAATAGCAATGTATGAACAGCTGAATTTTGGTGTAGTATTATATATTAGATAATAAAGATAATTATGACAGGTGCATTAGAGAACTGAATGTAACTTTAAGAAAAAAAACATAATTTCTACTTTACAAATGAACAGGTAATTCATGACAACTGTAATGTGCTATACTATAGCAGCTAATACATTCATAGGTTTCACTGCTTCAGCCTTATGCTACATGACCAGTAGCTACAACATTACCTGATGGTAACAAACACGTCGGCACACAGATATTTCTGTGTACCTAGTGTCATTTTTCAGATTTCCTGTGAAGCATCCAATGCCCATGAGCTAGATATAACAACTTATAACCACTTATTTCTTTTTCACTGCACTTCTACCACATCTAAACACAGTTTTAGGTTAAACCAAAGCTTATCCCAGCAATACAAGACTACTGACCAGTTTAATTTACATTTTAATAATGCATAATATTTCAAATGGTCACAGAAGAATAAGTAATCATAGTTGTCAAATAATTGCAGAGTAAAAAAAAGTGCATTTCATTCCTGAATACGGCAGAACTGAGGTGTGCAGAATCATAAAATGAATATATAAAAGAAAAGCAGACATACATTGACTAGTATTGTCCTAGGCCACTGCGTTTGAGAACTGTGCTTTGGCTTTGTCCTTTTGTTTGGTCAGGAAGCACAGACTGAACACAGAAGCAGAGAGACGTCCATGCTAGCTAGACATAAATGAGAATGCATTGTATATCTATAGAGGATAAAAGATGACAGCTGAGTGGCTGCTCTTCTGCTTTTCCATAACTCACCACTGAGAAAATCAACTTGGCTGTCCATGTGATCACGTTCCCTACACTTCTATTATGATGCAGCGTGTATATCATGTTTTCACCTTTCCCCTCTTTTCCACCAGTGATGCAAAAATGGTTTGTACATCCCTCTGCAAACAGCACAGCAGCCAAGCTAAGTGCAAACCGACCTTAAAGACACTGAGAGCCTTTAAGCAAAGAGAGCTTATCCTAAGCTGCCAGACCACACTGAATGCTGGAAAATGTGGTTTGGCATCGGTTATACAAACGCATGCCTTCAATACGGACTTGGAAAAAACCCACTATAGTAAATAAGTCCAACCAGTCAGTTGTTGCATTCATTAGAGAGACAAGTGCCTTTAACCACGTGTATGGAAATATATCTCTTTTGTAAACTTTACAAAGCCTGAGATATAAAGTTCATGGTACAGCAGGGAGAAAAGGCTTTTGTGTCATTCACTGTCCTCCAGAGGTAGACTGGCCACTGGAGCAAAATTATCACCATTTTATCCTGTAACTGTAGAATAAATTGCTTTAACTATGTAAGACCAAAGACATGAGATAAAAAACATACCGATATAACAATGTGACAAAAATGGAGTATTTCTCTTTGGATTCATGTGTGAAAACCCCGAGCCCCACTCAATTCTTCTTCCTCAGTCTTTTTTTTTTCCTGCCTTCAATAAGGTTTAGGTTCCCAGTTTGCAGTTCAACATTTCAAGGAGCCTGATGAATTGTGATGTGATTGGTAGCAAAAGTTATCTATACACGATTTACACACAAAGTCAGAATGTGGAGAAGCATCAAACTAAATGCAATATGGAAGTAAAAACCTTGAGACAAAGAAAAAAAAGGAGCTCTGTCTTGCTGTTAGCTTTAAACTGTATTGATCTGGCTCAAGCTGTGTTATAACTGCCCTCTTTTGTGTCTCTGGGCAACTAATGAAAAGCTTTGCTACAGACCTCCTCGTCATTTTCCTCCATTCAATTCATCCCATAATTGTGTATCACATACTTGACCTGGATCAGAAACAGAATACTCATTATTTACTTTTGTTTGCAGATAACAAAGAGACATATCTGCTGTGAAATATCTTTGTGATCACCAAAAAAAAGACAAAGAAAAAAAAAACACAGGTTGCCCAATTCACTTTGACCAGGCTCAGCTGGCAAATACCCTGCCTGCACTCAGTCTGCATTTGAATCACAAGATGACACACAATGCTACACACTACACTAAAGCTCCCACCTTCACCCTGGGTTAAGGCTTTTTTTTTTTTTTAATGGAGGCAGGAAAGAAATGATGCTTAGTGCTTTCATAAATGGCAGCCACATTGGGAGGATTCGAAACATATTGTGTGGTCATAATAGCATAGTTTACAATGGTGACAAATGTATTGCAA
The DNA here is from genome assembly GCA_900303245.1 of Selene dorsalis. Classification (NCBI taxonomy): domain Eukaryota; kingdom Metazoa; phylum Chordata; class Actinopteri; order Carangiformes; family Carangidae; genus Selene; species Selene dorsalis. The sequence continues at coordinate 12,149 of OMNW01013789.1, read as the reverse complement.
TGTTAGTTTCTCTCTGGTAATGGTCCCCAGCTATTGTTTAACACATCCAACAAATGAAATATGGATCCACTTTGAAGGAAAAAACCCTAAACACATTTTCTTAATAATATCGAACCTATTCCTCCTTTCTCCTTGGGCTTGTGGAACAGTTTATCCGACTTGTAAATAATTATACATATTATCATTCATTGGATCTTCATTGTGGACACATGCAAGCGGTCCCAGATTTATTCAGTAGCAAAAGAGTATTGACCTTAATAAGATAGAAATCCTTTGTGAGGGTCCTTTACATTTCCATAGTCTGCTAGACTAATACATCACCTTTCGAGATTGTAGTTTTCAGCACTAAAGCTGCTCTTTGTTTTTCATCTACAAGGAAAGAGGTACTGTAGGTCACACAAACCTAAATTTTTAAAAGACCAGGTTGCACAGTACTTTGTACATTTTGCACTTTGTCAAATATTTAGCATTTATTTTTTAGATTTATCACACAGTACGTGTCAACATGCTTTGACCAAGGCATTTTCACTGTAATCTATAGTATACAGTAGAGATACCTGGGAATAGGTGTCAGCATGATAGGACTCACAACAGAAATAACCTGTTGTTTCATGTTGCTGTTGTGTTGTGCTGTTTTCTGTGAAGCCTATTTTTCCATCAATATTAATAGGTGGGCTCATGCAGAGAAATGCCTCGCAGGGTGAGGTCACAGGGACTGAAGATGTGGCTGTGCTGTGGCGTCCAGTCAGCTGTGAGTGGAGGTCGATCAAATGACAGCATGAGAGCGAGACTGGTTGAAGATGGAGGAGATGGATGTTTGATGTTGTAGCCACAAACCCAGGATGGGTGGTGGCAGAGGGATTGAGGAGGTGCTACAAGGGTCAGTACAGCCACCTGTTGTCCCCTGTCACCATCCTTCTCCAATTGTCTTTTGACAAACCTGCATAAACTCATTTGTCTATTGGATATGGATATCCAGACCATTTTACTTTTGATAACACCTTTCTCATCTTTATGCATTGGCAATTATAAGAGGATGTGCTTGTGTAATTTGGGTAATGGGCTTTTTATCATGAAAAGCATGCAGCTGCTTCGTGAGCTCCTCTCTACATGCCTCACAAATGATGATGTTTTATCCCCATATTATAACCAAGAGTAAACAACTGTCCTTCTCTCTGTATCTTAGTGTCATTGTGGTCCATAAATCAAACCACGTGTTACAGTCACAGGAAATGCAATGTGTTTGTCAGCTAGCTGAGCACTTAACACGATTGCTCATTAAGAGTCCACTAAACAAGACAATTGTCATTTTTTCAGTTTGGTGTATTGCAGGGAGCAATGGAGGAAGAAAGAGCAGCCACCCTGAACCTCCAACATCTCAGGCATGTAACCACTTCCTTTTACTTCCACAAAAAGAAAGTTTTAACTGTGTCCATTTCCTCCCAGACTGCCTTTGTTGTCACCACCTGTAATTGCATGCTTCACCAAGTCAACCAGCACTGAAATCTTTAAGATAGCCACTTCACTGGGATTTGTAGATATAACAAAGTCCTCTTGGTAAATAATAAGAAAGAATGTAAATAATTTTAAACGTATCTACTTTTTTTTTTATTGGAGGGTGTTATTGGTAGCCTATTTCCATGTTCTGACTACAGCCCTGGCAGGGGTGTAGGCCTATAGGAAGCACACAGGAATTATGCCCCAACCACTTCACCAGTTATCACGAAGGAGGAGTCACTGAGACAGCACTTAATTAGAGGTCTTCTCTCTTGCACCGTCCTCCTTCAACGAGCAGCCCGCCGGCCGTGTTAACTGACAGCCCACCGGTGTGGAGTTGTGAATGGACGAGGGGCGGGATCAGCGCCATCAAACAGATGGAGCTGCACTCTGCTGCTGGAGGAGCGCTCACAGAGAGGAGCGCAGTCCGATGGAGCGGCAGCAGCGCTGAACCTCACACACCTCACACACACTCTACACACACATAACAGCCTGCACACATAGCTGCCGCTTTTCTCACACACACACACTTGAGCAGATTTACAGAGGAGTTTTGTCAACATCGAGGAATCTTCAATAAGAAAACTCTGAAAGTAAGAACAGGATGGATGCTTCACAGCTGTCCTCTCTGCTGCTGCTGCTGCTGCTGCTGCACCTTCACCTGCCAAAAGTAAGTCTGTGTTACTCTGAAATCTGATTTCAATACTTTAAGGTTGAACAGAAAATACATGTAGGCTATACTTGTATTTTTTTGTTGTTTGCTCTTAATCATTATTTTGCAGTGAAACAACTGCACTGAATTAAGGTTTACATTAACAAGGGGAAAGCAGGAGGAGCTGCTGCAAACCTCTATCTATCTATCTATCTATCTATCTATCTATCTATCTATCTATCTATCTATCTATCTATCTATCTATCTATCTATCTATCTATCTATCTATGTTTCCTGCATTAATTTTGAATAATCTGGACTTTTAACTTGTTTAATTGGGGATTTTCCTTTTGCTTTGTTCAAAGCTGTCCTTGTCCCTGGTGCAGCTACATCTCATCCTTACACATTTGATTTTTATGAATTCAGAAACGTACAGTATATTCACCCTTTGTCTGAGTCCGTACTTGTGAAGGTGAAGTTTCTTCAATAGCTGGCAACAAAACCAGTCTGTGCTTTACTGCCAACACTTAGACATGAAAAATTACATCAAGGAGTCAGACTGACTCTTCAGATCGGGACTGCATTGCTACAAGTAATGTCACAAATATGACTTGTGCTCAAATTCAGATTTTTCTCTCTGTTAAAAAGCAGATGTGACTACAACAATCCCCCCCAATCTAGTCCCTTTAGACTGAATTCCCTGCTTTTTTTTAAACTGCTTGTCATGTGAAACATTTCTTAGTGATTTCCATAGTGAATAAAATACCAACTTTTATAACAATCTGATTGACTGACTGGAAATAGATCGTCACTGAGTGTGATACTGGTAGATGGACGCAGATAAACATACACTCATATATACACAGAGTGATGATAAATTAGCCTCTTGTGGCTTCATTTCAGTATACCAGCCTCTATTTACAAGCACTGATATGTTATAGGCTGCAGACACTGTCCCCAAAAGGTATGTGCAGTAAATTAACCGGACTAAATTCATGACTTTGCAGAAAATAGCTGTCCTCTCTCTTGGTTTAGATGATTGGATTGAAAGCCTTTGAGCAGATGTCACGGTGCAGTGTCACTGTGTGTTGCTGCATGCAACTGAAGTGACTACTGAGGGTGCTAGATGTTAGTCATATGCTTTCCTCTGTGTTTTCAATTACACATAAGTCTTAAGATATATCTTGGGACGTAAATGAGAAACCAACATGGGCATGCGCAAAACTCCACCTGGTAGCAAGATAAGCTGATGGACATAGATAGTCATAGACTCTTGTCTTATTTTTCCATCTTTATTAAGAGATGTTAGAAAAGTTTTGCCGCTGTTCCTCTTATTAAAACCCAACTCCTGACGGTAATGTCCATGTGCATCTTATCTCTGTCAGGGATTTGTAATTTCATCAGGATCAGGGATGATTGTTTTTGTAACAGGTTGAGAAATATATGAGAAAAAATGAGTATGACTCTAAGAAGCTTAACATTTCAGATTATGATAATGGTTGTGTCTTGGGTGGATTTTAGTCATTTGACAGTCAGCATGGCTTTCTTTAATACCTACCAGTGAAGCTCCTTCCAGACACAAAAACTGTGAACATCGAAGTGACTATGTGGAAATTCATTCTTCCTCACCTCTGACAACTCTCAGATGTCTGGCCCACCCAGAGGCTTTAAAAGATTCACCAGATACATCAGTGTTGACATATTTTAGTGGCTCTTAAACGCACCAGTGTGGAAAACATTTAATGGTTTGCTGGTGTGGTCCTGATGTGCTACAAGTTCTAGGTGGCTGCTTCACAATAACACACCCTGACATGACGTCAATACATCCAATGGGGGAATGTGGTGTTGAGAGGGGTAAAGAAAATCCTTGAATTGATGTCACTGTTGTCTATTTTATATAATACAGATGGGGGGTTAGGGGGTAACTACAACCTCTCCTGGTCTTCATAGAAACATTAAACTACCTGACATAAACTTTTTTTTTTCTTTTTATTTTTAGTGAATCAGTTTTATAGGAAAAGCTCAACACTTTCAGAAATACAATTGTTTGCTAAGCTATCGTCCTGATGAAATCAATACCACTGAACATGAAGCTTGAACAGGAGGTTGTTTGTCTAACCCTAAGCTAGTTACTGCTGAGAACTTCAAACAGCAGCAGCTCACCGAATCAGGTCGGACCAGTGAAACGTAGGAAACTGTTTACAATTGTTTGTTCTTAACTTTGTGTAAAATGGTTAGAAGAAATCATTGATAGTCATTACATTTCATTAAACTTACTTGAAATGCAGTTTGAATGATTAGTTAAGCTTTTTGAAGTAGAGCTTCGGGGTGTTTTTACATGTCTGTGTGTGCACAGATCAAACAACATAACATTTTCCCTCTGACGCCAGTCTTTATGCTCACTAAGATAGCTAACTGCTAGCCGTTTTTTAGTCGTTTTTGTTATGATATAGATTATTATTCAAATCATACATTGTATTTTAACATTATTGTATTCACTTTCTGACTTTCTAGGTCATGCACATACATGATAGTGGTGTTCTCGTGACGATCTATGGTGTTGATCTCATCATCTAACTCAAACAATGAAGCACATTTTACAAGCTAATTCTTGAAGACATTTGAAAGACTATTACTCCTAGAGCAGTTTACACATCTAGTCAATACTGTGCTTCCTGTGCTCAACTTTGTTTGGCTGGAAAAGTTAATATTTACCCCGGGTCCAATAGTGCTGCTTACTGATTATTCAACCTCACGATGTAGATGCTGATTTCCAGAAAGACACAAGTTTTCCTGTCATCTCTCCTCATTTTTTATTTGATCATTATCTTCTACTTAAACAAGACAAAACTGGCAGCCTTTCTAAATGTCAACACTCACTAAAACCTTGAAGCAACAGTCTACTGGCCTTTGTGGTCAACTCTGTTCTAACAAACTATCCAATCTAACAGGATGGACACTCCTATGTGCATATATATACATATATATGTATATGTCCCTAGGTTTTCATATCATTATTTGCATAGTTTGGTATTGTTGTTGTGGTTCATCACTCAGTATATAGAGATTTTGGATAGGAATGTTTTCAGTATCCTGGACTAGAAGGCACTTAATATTCGTCTCCAGCATTTTGAGCTTAAGCATAAATCAGTGTCAGGACACGTCCCTTCATCTCTTGTATTTTCCTAGATGAGGAAATGTACGCTAAATTCAACCAGTCCCATAAATCATATAGCTACTCTGAACTCTAAGACTGTTTTGTTATCATTAATCTCCATCCTTGTGTATTCTGGTTGTGCTCACAATATGCAGGGTTAAGTTAACTAATAAACCATCTCCATGCAATGAAGGAGCTTATGCACATATACTAGTAGCATGTCTGTTTTTCACTCAGATGAGGAGCATTGTTATATGTTACTGACTATTTCTGCAGCATTAATGGTTGTCAGAAAACTTTTTTTTTTTTTTTGCAGCTGATTTGCATTGCCCATGAGCCAGAAAACACAAAAACAGTCCACCGCTTGCATATCAAATTAAACTTAAAATCTGTGCTGTCAGTTGGAATTTTCTAGTTTGGAGGAAAACCCGCAGCTTCTGCCTCAATCAGAATCTGAAAACTTTATTGATCCCTGCAGGGAAAATGCTTCGTTACAATTAAGCAAAATGGAAATAAATCAGAAATAAAGTGACAACCAAAGCAATAATTTATGTGGGAACTGAAAAAAAATGTACAAATGCTAATGTCCAAGGTAAAATCTCTGCACATCTCACCTTAAACACAAGCATAAAGCAGATCTGTCTCCTCTCACAGTTAGTTGAAGAAATAAACAACCATCAAGAGGGCATGAGTCATATGGCCCCACAGCTGAAGCTCAGTGACGAAGCCTCTCAGGTTCTAGCTGGTCTATCAGCTGGTCCCTTGTGTTAAAAATACAAATGCAGAGATCCTGCGTGACAGGGAAGTGGCTAGATGAAAGGAAGTAAATACAACTAAATTCTGTGTTTTGAGAAGAAGCATCTGATCAGTCACTGGTAAATATTTAAAAAATAAAAGCAATAAATCAAGCAGCAGTAACTGCAACAGGCTGCATTCATAGTTGGTGCATTTTCAATGTAAATCTAACAAAATGTAAATGTTTTAAGAGAAGCTCTTCATCAATATGTTAATCTTGTTGAGCTGTTTTCTGTTGCAGCTTCAGCCGAAGGTGGTAATTACAGGACATTAGGGCATTTGTTTTCTGTTGGAATCTTTTGTACATGATTACAATACAAACCAGCAATCACACTGTCTGTACATGTCAAGCCAGTAAGTATATGATTAATTTGATGTGAACTTAGCCATACTGATTATAAAACAGGTTACATATGTGATAATTAGCTAATGAGCAACTCTGCCAATCAATTATGTGACTGCATCACTCATAGGTGAAAGAAGGCAATTGGATTATAATTCATTATTTTTACATCTGTTATTTTCAAATCAAAATGTCCTCTATCAAAAGAGGCTGTGTTATTGCTCAACAGAGGGCAGCGAAACAAGCTGAAAATCCACATTACAAGTTACACTGACAATTTATCACATTACCAGTAGTTACATCAGCAGATTATCATTTATTTGGAGTCATGTCTCCGGCCAAGTCCAGTAGTTGCCTTTTTTTCTGCCTTTTCAGTCTTCACTAAACTGTCTCTGTCTCTTAAGCTGCTAGAAGCTAAAAGCTCCACCAGCTAGTCGCTAGTAACCTTGTCTGGCACTGGCAAATAGGTAGGTTTTGTTTCTTCATAGAGTATTGCCATATTGGGTTGATGCTGGTTAAATGCCTTTGGTCAGGATGCAACAGTAGAGCAGAGTATATTTAATATTTGATCAACTTTTGACAGAATTGTATTGTGATGATATTATGACTGTTACCAGAGCCCAAGGCAAAAATTTGCAGTTTCAGCCCTCTGATTATTAAAACATAAAGTTTTCTTTAAAATATTTTGTTGCTAATACAAAATGAAGAACAATTTATCTAGGAGTATTAAAATAAGGCTATGACACATTAGCCCGTATTTGACAGGCCCAGAAATCTGAGGATCTCCGGACACATAGAGAAGCTGCCCACCTGACCTGTAAAAATGTCCAGCTTTAGATAACGTGTTATGTTTTAGTGTAATAAAAATAAACTACAGACATTTGTTTTACATGTGTGAGAATACACATGAACGTATTTTTGATTATTTTAGTTGTTTTTTTGTATGTTTGTTTTATATCAACTTGAATAATGAACGGTACCGTTACTTGATATTAAGATTACAGTGCTGATGTTAAATCAGTGTAAGTCACAGATGCACCAGGTAGTAGAATATTATGAGTATTACATTTTCTGTTTTGAGTCCACTATGATGATAAGGTATTACCTTCCCCTCTGAGGGGCTTTTGGACTCAAATCCTCTCTTGAATGCTCTGCTATTACGTTGGCCAACAATCAATCTCATGGTAATCAAAAATAAGGTTACGAAAGGGTCTGACCAACATGAGATTTCCTCCTCCATCCATGTTGCGGTGCACAGATGATGTTAGCAGATTAATCTTTTGCCTCCCAGCCAGTGCTGCTGCTATTACTTGAGGATATGTTGGATTTTCTGCTGTAATGGGTTGCAGGCGAAGACTCCTTTGAGCAAAGTTCTGTGGATTATGATAGTGTCAGGACGACCTCATCCATGGGGGGAGAGAGTGAGCGAGGCAATGAGTTAATCTCAGAAAAGGCAGTGTGGAGAGGTGGAAATAAATGAGAGGTAGTTTGTACTGTATGTGTGTGTCTTTCTGTGTCATATTTACATGAACACCAAGAGGTTTTTAATGTCTATGGCAGAATACACTGCATATATTAGCTACTGCGTTGAAGGTTTTCCCGCGCCGTTGCAGGTCAAACAGTTGCACTTCTGGCTGTAATGACTACACAAAGCTACAGCAGCACAGCAGTATGTCAAGAAACCAGCCCCCTTTACCCTGAGGCAACTCCGTTTCATTTTACATTATATATATATATCTACTTTGTTAAAGTTTTGTGCAGCTTCTCTTTTAACTTTCTCCTTGTTATTTTAGAATTAATGGATCGATTATTATTTGACTTGTTAATGCTCCTGTACATTTGCCACTGCTGACGACTGTGTAACCATGGTGGGTGTTAGTGTATGAAGTAGTGCTTTGTAGTCTGCTGCTTGCTGATATCACATTATGTGTAAATGTGGTTGTTTGCTTTTAAATATTCCTACATAATTAGACATCACAGAGCACAGCACGTTTGTTTTTATGTACTGCACTTATATCCTTGTTTAAATAATGAACACAGCTTACAGATGAGTATAATCTGCCTCATCTCATTCAGTCATTACATCACTGCACGTGTTATATTGAGCCCGTTATTTTCACTCTACTGTTGCCGGTTGCCTTTAATGGAAGTTTGGAGTATTTGTCATGCCTGAGGTGCACTGCAGCTGTAACAAAAAAAATCTGCGGCAGCTCAACCTCTGGACTAAAAGGGGCATTTGTGGCTGACTGATGAGGATCATTTCATGTTTGACAGCTCCAGGGTGGTTGGGGCTCGTGCAAAGACAATGTAAAGACATCTGTAAGGATGGGTTAAGGAAGATGAGTTGTTCAGTTGTTAATACTTTGTGTGCTTTGTGCGGCATCACCCCTCAGACTGTGACCTTTACTGCCTTTAGTCATGTAAGTGTTGTCACTTTGGTAGCTGGGTGCAGGGCGAAGCTCCTGCCTGGGAGTTCATGAATAAACTCTGCCTCATGTCAACTTCTTCTCCCTCCCTACTTCCCTCTCCCTCTTTATCTCCACTGACCTTCTCAAGCTCTTGGCTGCTCGTCTTACACATTTTCATTGACCCACCGGCTCTCCGCCAGCGGCTGTCAGCCCACATTTTTCAGCCTTTGTTGACACAGATGAACAATCGCAGTAGATTACTCAGTGACTCCCTTCTCCACTTCCTAATCCATTTGCATGATAGCATCTATTTGCCAGGCAAGAGGGAGCTTTGTTTGGATTTCAGACATAGAGAACATTTCTGTGTGTTTACTGTATTATTAGCCAGGGGTATGTTCTAATAGGAAAACACAGCATGAAAAACCACACTTGCAGGAATGTGATAAAGGGGGAAGTAAAATATTTATCATCAGTTTTTCGACTGCATTTAGCCACTCCACCAGCTTCAATCTCACTGGATATTCTGTCAGATACGGGCTCTGGTGTGATGGAGGCATATTTGATTCTTGACACCTAAATGTGCTTTTTTCCCCCCCTCTTCCACAGGTGTTATCGGTGCAGATGTGCGATGTGGTGAACGAGATCGAGCTGGAGAGGGAGCGCTGTGAGAATAGCACCTCTGGGAACGTCACTTCAGGTCATTCTCTGAAACATATTCCTCTCGCTGGCTGTTTAGAGCATGCAGGGAGTGGGAGGCTATTTAGAGGAAATGGGAAGCAGTATGAGTAAATAAATAGTAAGCCATAATGTAATACAGTGTCTCCCACACTGTATTACCTTATAGCTCACTATTTATTCATAGATAAGGCACAGTTGTAGGCCAGCCAGAAAAACAGTCACACAGATTTTCTAGAGATGAAGTTGAATTACCCTGACTTTAACCCTAACCAAGTCTCACAAGCACTTCAAGGTAAAAACCGAAATCCAAACCCAGGAGAGAGTCCACAACTCTAGTTTTAATCTTTATTTTTGTCAAAGTTTAGACTGGGACAAATTACACCCTCAAGATTTAAATATTATATAGATTTGGGGGTGACCTCTGTTGTTTCCAAAATTGTTTCCTCACTCTATAGTTTACTTTATTGAAGAGGTTTTCAAACAGCGTCTCTAGATTCTGCCTGAGGTGAAAGACAGTAAAGGGACTTTAAAATCCAGGAAAAGTGCCAGTTTCCTCAATATGCATCAAAATTCACACTCCATCTCTGAGTCATAACTCTGCCAGAGCTGAACACACAGAGGTGACACATATTTTTAGATTCAGTGTGACTCACTCTTTTTCTGCATAGTCTGAATAAAAGTCCAAAAATCTGGC